>JARHVA010001524.1:2067500-2347500 GCA_037957365.1 Torreya grandis | reverse complement strand
TTTTACATACACATTTGAAACATATTAATTCTAATCAATATTATAATAGGTTAAGGCTATGTGTTTAACAACCACACTACAATTAAGAGATGTCATAAAACATCATTATATTATCATAACTCAAGATATTCTATATGCTAAATAGGTATATGAAGTATAAGGAATGGAATTAAAGAATCACTAGGTAGCTCCCATTCTAATAGTTATCAAATCAAGAGGAATATTATGGAATAAAAAAATTGATTTTTATTTTAAAGGCCCATAAAATTTACATCCATATAGGTTAACCAATAAATCCCTTAGTTAAAAATATATAATTGGCACCACAATACTTAAAATATTTCATGTTATTCCTACCATGGGGAATCATAACTATTTTATGCAAGAACATGTTTGTACACTCATTGAATCATATTTATTATTCTAGACATTTATGTTATTAGTTTACTTTTAGGCCACTCAATTGATCATCATAAATTATTCATGGAGTCCTTATTTTATAATTAAGATAAACCCACAAGAGATAATAAGGCTTATTTCCACTTCCATCAGGGTGTTATTCATAGGCATTAAAACAATATCTAACATGAACTAGTTAAAACATGACTATTAACTTGATAAGAGATACAATTTAACACTTGATTAATTTTTGAATAATGTTATAACTATGAAACTCGGTTAAGACCATGTGTCTACTAATAATGGTAAAACTAAGGGTATCTTTTATCATAATTCTAATGACATAAAAAATTGGTAATTTCACAAGCTAAATAAACAAACCATATCATATCATGATAATGTCACCAAATATAAGTTCATCATAAAACCCAAGTGTAAATATACATATTCCCACCAAGGAAATTTATAATATCTAACTAATTCTAGCATACTATAAGATAACACCCTCTTGTTCAATGTAATTCAAGGTTAAATAAATTATAGTTTTTATTATTATAATAATAACATCATTGTTTTTTATGCCTTCTTACATTAATAGGTATATTGTCACTCACATATTCACAACATATAAGGATCAAGAATCACATTTTGCATTCAAAATTTCACTACTATTCATATAGCAATTAGATACTAATATAAAGCATAACAAGAATAATTAAAGCTGGTTAAATATATAAGATCTACACAACTATCAACTAGATTTCCTCTAATGTCTACAACATATCCACTAATGTCCATATTTTAAATTAACAATATTACAAAACTACATAATGTAATAAGATGGTCTAAAATTTAAAATATGTAAATAGTTACAATCAATCAGTCTAACATCATATAATAATAGGTATGAACAAGAAGAACCTGCCATAGTCACTCTAATACAATAGTGTAGAAGGATGAACACTACAAGAGGGTAACCCCTCATAACCAACCATATAATCCCAACCATCAGTGGCCCTTACCACCCCAACCATCAGCTTGGTGGAGGGTTTCAACAACCAGGTATTTGGGTGAGGTAAGTGGTATACACATAATACTAAGCCACCAATAAGGACTTACAAAACTATAAATAAGGAAAAAAAGAGTAATGCAAAAACATAAAGCATAAAATTCATCCAAACCATTGGCTTAAGTAATTACCAAGGCATACATCAAGTTTTGATAGAGAATGGTTTACATCACTAATTAGTTTCTAAGATATTCAATCCATAACACTAGGAGGTTTTTTTAGGGTTCAATGCTCAGCCTAAGAGTCTCATCCAAGTGTATAATAAATAACACAAGGGAACCAATCCCCAATAATCATAGATCTAAAATGAGTCAAAAAAAAGAAAGCATGATCTTATTAATATAATTTAAGTTGTCTTGGATTAAACATAACCAAGTTTGACAACCTTACTTCATTCACATACTAATCCAATCTAATTATATAGGACACATTAAATTTAAGAAAAGGTCAAATACACAAGACTTTGCCGCTAATCACAATACTAAGCCCAACCTCAGTCCTATGTAAATTGTGTCAAAATCATAACCCCAACAAAGAGGGAAAACCCATAGAAGTTAAAATTAAAACATGTCACAAGCATGCAACTAAAAGCCATGAAAACTTAGCCCAAGAGCTTCTATTTGAGTTGGTTTAAACATCAGGCTATAAATAAAATAGTCATAATTCAACTAAAATCAAATAATTTTATCCTATACCAACTACAATGACATACATAACTCCATCCCCAACATCATAATAATAATCCATCCCAATAGGCTCATAATATCCCCATGAAAATCTAGAATGCAAGATAGGGCATTGAAAAACTCATCAAGAAAAGAAGAGGATTTGGTGAAGATGATTTGTAATCATTATAGGTTTATGAAGTCCTACGACTTCACAATGAACACATAATGGCCATTTTAAGTGTGATTTCTTCCCAACTCATTTTTAATTCCATATACAGGGTTAAAATCCCAAAATTGAATTTAATAAAAGAACCCACAATGGTATCCCCAACTAACGAAGTATGCACAGGCATTTTTAGGAATATAAGATTTAAATAGTTCATCTAATAAATTATATATATGATAAATTCTTATTTGATTTCTATCAGGGAGGAAATATATTTTTAGCTGAATCAAGCCATTAAAAATTCATATAAATCCCATTGGTAAATTAATTCAGAGAAAACATATTTCTAAAATAAAAATAAACATCACATTTACCTGGTAAGTGTAGGGTGTTTATGGGGACATCATGTATTTTTAAGTTTAAGAGATTTGAGACTCCACCAACCCCTATCTCCAATAGCCAAATTTCCTCTCATGGTGTCCCTCAACACTGCATCATTTTTAGGAAAGCAAAAGAAATAGAATAATCCTAAATAACAAAGCCTATACCCTTCTTATAACTAGGCATCTTCCTTGCATCTCTCTCTCCCCTCTCATGAATGCAACACCCTTCACTCACCTCTATGCTTCCTAACTTTTTTCCCCTATATTTCCACAGTACATATTTCACATGGTATCCTATGTATTTTCTTTGGCATCCTTCACCTATATTTTTACTTGCTACGCCTACTTTCCACTGGCATGCCCATGCCTTACTCTACCCTTAGCCAAGCTCACCTCTACCATACCATCCTTGTTTTGGTCAATGTTTCCCTTGTTTCATCTCCAACAAGCCTAGGGAAAAGACAAAGTATAATATCCAACATATATAAATAAAATAGAATATGAAATATAGAATATATCCTCCTTTGCCCCATCTAGTCAATGCTCTTAGCATAATCTTCAAGCTATCAAAGCAATAAAATAATATATATAATACATGTACATATACTTAATATAATATATATATATATATATATGTAAACATATATCCACCTCTCTATCAATTTCAATTCACTAAAAATAAATAATGGATAAAATAATATAAAATAAATATAATAAAATAAAGCAATAAAATAAAATAAAATAAAAAATGGATAAAATAAAGGAAATTAATATTATAAACAATAAAATACATTTTAAAAACAATAATAAAATCATTAGGTAAATATTAACGAATAAGCATTATCAAATAATATAATAAAAAAAATTGTAAGTCAATTATTATTAATAATAATAAAATCATAAAATGATAAGATCAATGGGATCATTAAGATAATGACACTAGACATATAAATGACAAATTGATAAATAATAATATAAAATCAGTAAATAAAAATGATTAACAAGGAAACTTATCAAAATGATAATAATCATTACAAAATCATTTAAAATAATAATAGTAATAATAATCATTAAAATGATAACAGTCGACAAAAAATGAGAAATTGAAATGCAACTCAAGAAAAATAGTCATCCATAATAGAGGTTTATAAGGATGATTTTGTAGGGTTGAGAGACCCACATGGGTCTTAGACAAACCCAACCAATCAGATTAAGAAGGATAAGCCACTCTTATGATGAATCACACATGTCTGAGACACCCTAGGTGGATAACTAAGTGTGAAGACAACCTCCAACAACAAGAGCAGGCAAAACTAAAAAAAATGCTAAAACTTGTCACTCTAAACAAAGGACTATATAACATGCACATGTGAAAATATATGGCTAGACCAAAGGGGACAAAAAATATTAACACAATAGAGTACAAAAATAGTGGCTCAATATCATATAGTACACATTATACCTATCAGAGTGACCTTCCAATAACTCGATCACCTACATATATACCCAAGATGTCCAACCCAACTTCAAGCTTAGCTTATGGCATAATGTCTACATCTACCAAATAAGACATCAAAATTACCTAAACACTATTAATATGCTAATAATAACTCAGCATGAATCATTAGACATAAAATGATAAATCAAGTATAATCAACAATAGCTAAGAGGGGAAATATTTAGTACTAATAACCATACACCCACACATGCCCTATGAGATACAATCAATAGTTGCAAAAGTAATCAATGTCAATCCACATTCAATAAAACATGATATATCAATGACACATAGCAATGTAACTAACCAAAGCATCATATGCATAAACAAGATAAAATAAATCTAGTATAAGTAGTATGTATATCAAGATATGTTGAATCTAATGTGAGCATCCATGATGGCATGACATATAAAATTGGCTATCCAATATACCTATGTCACAATCATGTAGAAAAAAACCTACATCAACCATCAATAGTCAAAGTGCTAGCAAAAATATGCTAAAGTAAACTAGACCCTTGTGTTTTTACTAGGCCTCAACGTTAGTTTATGACATCCTGTCCTCCTTAAAGATGATCCATCCCAGTGACCAATAATAGTCAAGTACAAAATTAACTGAAAAAGTCCACAAAACCATTTCAAAGTTGATACACAATCTCCACCCATTATGGGGTGGCAATGTCTCAACTATATCTTGTTATCATTCACTATTACTATCATCGAGATAGTCACATTATCTAATGTATTAGGTCAATTAATGGCCTCCTTCCCATTATCACCTGTCCTTCATGACACTAAAAGGGAAAAAACAATACTTAAACATCACTAATATAGTATAAAATTATACCAAATATCTCAACTTGGTTAGAAATTTTCCATTTTATGCCTTAAAAAGGCCATAAAAACATTAAAATATACTAAAAATAGCTACTATAGGTTCACCGAACCCCAAAATGCCTACATTAGTCAATAAAATTTCCATGATAGTAACTATTAATTTTAATGTATCACCATTATTATAACCATCCTGACCATTTATGATGGAGGTCACAAAGTATCATGAGCACATAGTATCCAAAAACATAGATGTCAACACATACCTTAATACACTTCTCAACAAGGGCACTAATAACACTCCCAAGTACGAACATATAGTTATGAAACCCAATATAAAATCAATGTCTAAATTAGATTGACAATTTTAATACACAACTTGACTAGAGTCAATGTCACTTGTGTCAACACATATAAACATGTAATATGAGGTCAACAAACACAAAAACATCTAATCTCACTAGATTGTAATCAGAATGAAAATCAATAGTGGAAATCTCCCACTAAAACATTATGCCACATGGATAATCCTAAGAGAATTCATTATAGAATGTCACATCGTAATGGCACTAATCCATACTATTATGGTTACTCTACTACATCATCAACCACTCATGGGTTAGTGTAGCATCCCACACCAACCACTCTAAACCATGGAGAAGTCAAACTAGGCATCACATGCAACCTAAAGGCTTACATGTTCTCCACACACACATGTGATCTTGAACAATGGTTATAAGGATTAAAATCCCACCATCTCACTACACTTACATTATGGAAACATAACATAAATAACCATTTAAGGTAATCACCTAACTTTCATCACTCTATCCAAGAGTTAAGTGGGTACCTAGGATTTTAAACACCACTTGATCAGGGCTTAGTGATACTTTATTAGAGCACAAAAGTTACCATACGTACCAGTAATTATTCTAAATAAAATAGAAATATTCATCCCCAAATATTTCCTATAGGTATAACAATAACAATAGATTAACCAAAACATGGTTGTACCTACTATAGGCCAACACATGCATGCATTTCGACAAGTACCACATTGCCAATGTGTATAAATATCCAAGTCTACATGACTAGTTAGTGCTTCACAAGGAAAAATAGTAATACTTCATAATGGCTTTTCCACCAAAACCTCTAAGAGTTGGATAAAGGAATGTTAAATCCATAAGGTGACCATTATTCACTAAGATCCCATGGCCAACTCATGGCACACATGATGCACACTCTAAATGAATTAGGTGGCTACTTGTGAAAAGCGGAAAAGTGGATTTTTAGCCTATGAGAGACTCCACTTCTATGCCTATACCTGGTCAAAATCATATTGGATGCAGTGCTTCTCTACCCTCAAACTCATATAGTACCAACACTCAATGCTAGAGTAGTGAATACATGATTACACAACATAATACAACATTATACCTTGGTAAATTTAATAAAATAGAAGTTGGTTTCACATGGGAAAAACACAACACATGAGTGGTGTACAACCATATTATCACATACCAAAAATTCTAACAATCATGAATAACATTTTCTCCAAGATGTGTACACAAACTATTCATGTAATAGTTTTAAAAACATAGATCACAATAAGGTTTACATGATCGGTTTCAAAAGAGGAAGGTAACTTTTCATAGGTAATTTTACCATCATTCACATGTTCAACCATTTACAACATATAACCATGTATTCAAAATTATCGTACAATAATGTTGATATTAAGAAGAGAAAATGCAAAACCCCAAGGTTAACTAAACACACATAGGGTGTAAAGGATACCAATTTACATGATCTAAAATAATCAATTAAATTTAAAAGTCCATGCAACAAGGTTGGTATTCAAAATAAATAAGAGAGAGTCTATAAGACCAACCATATGCAAAAACATAATAAAGACACACATTACATGATTTAGCAATACCAATGAAAGTAATAATTATAAAACACATGATAGTTAATATACAAGGAGGATCCACATGAAAATAGGTCACACATAAATTAATTAGGCATTTAATAATCATGCCAAGATACTTTAACATCACAACAATTAGTACACATGATATTGAAGCACAAGGGTCCATGACTCCCATTGGGTCACCTGATGTCTAGATGTCATCCAAATAACACCAAATATATATCATATAATACACATAATCAGCCGTGGGGATCTAAAAATCATGATCACCTTCTCTTAAAGAAGGTCATATTCCAATAAATCCCTAAAATTACCTCTATGAGTTCCAAAAATTTTACCAACAATGTTCGTACATCATGGATGGATGGATCACAGTAACCGATAGTAATAAAAGATCCCAAAACTCTCTAAGTTACCCAAGTAGGTTAGCCACACTCACCTTCTAGACCCTCCAAGCTCAAGATGCACCCTTGGACCTCCCAAAATATTATACCTAGCATCATTAGATAACTTGCCTATGCCACTATCAATGGATGCTAAGGTATTATCTCAAGATTCAATCAACAAGCTTACATCACCTATTCTTATAATTGACCTAATCCAACAAGTCAAACATTAAATAGTAATTCTTGTTTTGATGGAACGTAACTTTTGGGAAAGGGTAGACTTAGACAAGGTAAATGGTGAATACTATAGCACTACCATGGAAATTACCATTTCCACAATCAATAAGTTCAATTGAACTCATAAAACACATGCTCATTGATGTAGGGCATATCTATATCACAATAGACATCCAATGAGTAACAAAATATAGCCCAACTTTCCATCAATCATTCTCATGGATGCATGACTCAACTAGAATCAAACAAACATTCCCATGGATAAAACATATCCATGGTCATCATGGCAGTCTCATGAAAATCAACCTATCCATGATCAAATAACCATCACAGATGTAAACACCTCTATGATCAAAAAACCCCAAAGATGTCAAATGGGAAAAATAAACATCCCTACCCACTTATTTATTTTTAGCCCTTGGAGTTACAAAGACACATACTTCTCTATATAACTCAAAGATTTCAAATACATAAATAAGACCAAGCCCTTAATATAACTCAAGAAGTTCTATCAAAGCATAAATCTCAATCCTTATTGACTATCCAAGTACATCTGACACCCTTAACCTACATAGCTCTCTAGGTTTGACTCAACCCTTAGTCTTCCCAAGGTTAGGATGTTCTAAGCATATAATAACGACTCACCCATACAAGTCAAAAATAGATACCATACATCATTTACTCAATTTTGAGGTGAAGCATTAATCACCAATCTTCCATTGACTTAACCATACAAGTCAATGGTTAACTGGTGACATTGGCCCCAAATGCACCCAATGAGGGAAGGGTTGACCCAACCAAAGCTAAAAATAAGCATCATAGGATCCCTTATATAGATTCATCAATTTTTTCATACACACCCACATATACAATCCATAATATAGGAACTTTACAACATTTGAGGCTTGCATAAGCAAAAAACTAATCAACTCATCCAAGAGGTTAAGTGGCTTTATAAAGGTCACATCATAGCCTCCTTAGGCATATTAGTCATATAATAGTTTATACCAAGAAGATAACTCTAGCCATGATTTAGTATGCATACAATCATATAAGGTTTTAACTTAGTCTTAATAAGACAACATAGACATATCAATGGCATTCACCCATAAAAAGGGCATATACAAACACACTATCAAAATGGGTCTCCATAAAGATATGTATATCTACACTAGTTATATTTACAACCACCTAAGTACATTGTGCAAACACAATCCCTTGCAAGCATATGTAAAACCATAAAAAATATCTAGTTTTTCAAGTGCAATCCATAAGTCAGTACAAAGTGTTAAAAATCAACAAATCCCTTTATGCACAAGCTTTGATACTAGATGAAACAACCCCAATTTTTTTTTTAAGTTATCTATCAAAGTACACAATGGAACAATAAAAGGTCCCACTACATAAACTAATATAGAGTAATGAAACTATGCAAATTTACAAGAAGCACAAATAACTCATAACCAACATTTGTATCAAGTGATAAGGCTAAGCTCAACCATAATGGAATTAAGCACATACTTGAATGTCTAGTTATCAAATTATTAGAGACATAATAGTATAAGAAAATTGGTCCCAAAACCTTTTGGAGAATTACCCAGGGAAGAACTATTCCTTATGCTACCCCATTGATCATTATACTAGGATCCAAGGTTCTTGGGGGTCATTATATAACTACAAACTCACTTAATTATCCTTTAGTTATCCTACCATGTTATTAAAAGAACATAAGTATTTGTGTCATTCAAATAGCATGTGTATGATCATGCAAGGGTTCAATGTTGAATTAGTCTCAAGCATTAGCTTACGTGTTCATTAATGAAGATTGTGATTTAGTATCTCATTACCAAGGTGGATTAATGAACCATATATCTAAGTGTTAACATAAAAGTTTCCACCACTCATTAAATCCTCATTTCAATTCTAGAATCATTCATTACTTTAATGATTGCATATAAGGTATACAACTAATCCCATGATAATGATAACTTCCATTAACGAATATTTGAATTATATAATATGTGATATTAAAATTTAAGGGAAATATGTCATATTTCTATAACACTATAACTCCAATAATAGAATAGTCCATAATTCAAGATGAGGATATGAATCAAATGATCAATTTTCTAGCATACTTCATTGCTTAAGCAATAGAAGTAAGTTCATGAAAAGGAACATTACAACTAATAAGCATTCATTACTATAGTATAATAATGAGAACATATCACTGGAACCATTGAGAGACTATTTTTCATAACCCATTTACAACATATTAATTCCAATCAATATTATAATAGGTTAAGGCTATGTGTTTAATAACCATTCTATAAGTAAGAGATGCCATAAAACATCATTATAATGTCATAACTCAAGATAGTCTATATGCTAAACATGCATATGAAGTATAAAGCACAAAGTTCAAGAATCATTAGTTAGTTCCCATTTTAATCATTATCAAGTCAAGAGGAATATTATGAGATAACCAAGAATTGATTATTTTTTTAATGGCCTATAAAGTTTAAAAAATATAATTGAATTAATAAATCCCTTATTCAACAATATATCATTGGTACCACAATAATTAAAATATTTCATGTTATTCTCGCTGTGGGAAATCACAACTATTTTCCCCGAGAACATATTTGTACACTCATTAAATCATCTTTATTTTTCTAGACATTTATGTTATTAGTTTGCTTCTAGGCCATTCAATTGATCATCAACAATTATTCATGGAGTCATTATATTATAAGTAAGATAAATCCACAAGAGCTAATAAGACTTATTTCCACTTCCATCAGGGTGTTATCCACAGGTATAAAAACCATGTCTAACATGAACTAGTTAAAACATGACTATCTAATTGACAAGCTATACAATTTACCACTTTATTAATTTCAGCATAGTGTTATAACCATAGAACCATGTTAAGACCATGTGTCTAGAAATAATGCTACAACTAATAGTATATTTTATAATCATTATAATGACATAAACAATTGGTAATTCAAAATCTTAGATAAACATACCATATCATATCATGAAAAGGTCAAAAAATATAAGTTCATCATAAAACCCAAGTGTAAATATACATATATCCACCAAAGAGATTTATAACCTCTAACCAATTCTAGCATAGTAAAAGATAACTCCTTGTTTAATGTAATTCAGGGTTAAGGACATTATAGTTTTCTTATTCATATAATAACACCATTATTTTTTTATGCCTACTCACATCAACAGATCTATCATCACTTACATATTCATAACAACATATAAGGATCAAGGTTTCGGGGTCCCTTCAAAACCTATTTTTACCATAATCTAAAACATATAAGGATCAAGAATCACATTCTACATTTTAAATTATGCTATTACTCATATACCAACTATATCTAGATATAAAGCACACCAAGAATAATTATAGTTGGTTAAATATATAAAAACTACACAACTATCAAGCATATTTCTTCTAATGTCTGCAACATATCCACTAATTTCCATATTTTAAATTAATAATATTGTAAAAATGCATAATGTAATAGGATGTTCTACAACCTAAAATGAATAAACATCTATAATCCATTAGTTTAACATCATATAAAAATAGGTACAAACAAGAGGAAGCTATCATATGCACTTCAATACAATAACGAAGAAAGATGATCACTATGAGAGTGTCACCCCTCATAACCACCCCTATGAGTCCAACCATCAACTTGGTTGAGGGTTTTGGTAACTAGGTACTTAGGTGAGGTAGAATGGTATACACAAAATACTGAGCCACCAATAAGAACTTTAAAAACTATCAATAAGGACAAAAGAGTAATGTAGAAACATAAAGTATAACACTCAACCAAACCATTGGCTTGAGTAATACTTGAGGTATACATAAAATTTTAATATAGAATGGTTTAAATCACAAATCAAGGTCTAGGATATTCAATCCATAAGATAGGCAAGTTTTACCAGGGTCCAATGCTCAACCCAAGAAGCTTATTTGAGTGTACAATAAATAACATGAGGGAACCAATTATCAATAACCATAGATCTCAAAGAAGTTAAAAAGATGAAGGCATGATGTTTATTAATAGAATTTAATTCATCTTGGCTTGAACATAGCTAGGTTCGGGAACCTTACCTTGTTCACATACTAAGCTGATCTAAGTATCCAGGACACACTAAATTTTACCCAAAGTCAAATACATAGGAGTTTGCCACTAATCACTATACTAAGCCCAAACTCAGTCCTATGCAAATTGAGTAAAAATCATAATCCTATACAAAATGGAAAACCCCTATAAGTTAAAATGAAAACACATCACAAGCATGAAACTTAAAGCCATGAAAACTCAACCCAAGAGCTTCTAGTCAAATTGGTATAAACATCAGGCTATAATTAAAATAATCACAATTCTACCAAAATCTAAGAATTTCATCCGCTACCAATTAAAATGGCACACATAACTCCATCCCTAGCATCATAATAATAACCCATCCCAACAGGCTCATAATATCCCCTTGAAAATTTGGAATGCAAGATAGGGCATTGAAAAACTCAGCTAGAAAGGAAGAGGATTCAATGAAGATTATTTTTAATCATTATAGGTTCATTATGAGGTCCTTAGACTTCACTATAAACACATAATGATCATTTTAATTGTGATTTTTTCCCAATTCTTTTTTAACTCCATATATAGAGTTAAAATCCCAAAATCAAATTTAATAAAAGAACCCATAATGGTAGCCCCAACTAATGAAGTATGCATAAATGTTTTTAGGAATCTAAGTTTTAAATAGTTCATCTCAACAATTATATATTTATCTATGGGAAATTCTTGTTTGGCTACCATTAAGGAGGAAATATATTTTTAGCCAAATCAGGCCATTATAGATTCATATAAATCCCATTAGTAAATTAATTCAGAGAAAACATATTTTTGAAATAAAAATAAACATCAAATTTACATGGTAAGTGTAGTACATTTATGGGGATGTCATGGATTTTAAGGGGTAAGAAATCCAAGCCTCCAACAACTTCTATCTCTAATAGCCAATTTTACTCTCATGGTGTCCCTCAATATTGCATCATTTTTAGGTAAGGAAAATAAATAGAATAATATTAAATAACAAATCATGCACCTTGCCTAAAACCAAACACCTCTGTTATGTCTCTCTCTTCCCTCAAATGAATTCAACAACATTCACTTACCTCTACACCTCCTAGCTTTTTGGCCTACATTTTCCACACTACATCCTTGACATGTTATCTTGTGTCTTTTCCTTTACATCATTTTCCATTAATTTAACCTTCATTTTTAATTTCTACCCATACTTTCCACTGACATGTCCATGCCTTACTCTACCCATATCCAAGATCAACTCCACCATACCATCCTTGTCTTGGTCAATGTTGTCCATGTTGCATCTCCAGTAAGCTTAGGGAAAACAAAAAATATAATATGCAACACATATAAATAAAATAGACTATAGAATATAGAATATATCCTCCTTCACCCCATTTGGTCAATGCTCTTGACATAAGCTTCAAGCCATCATAGTAATAAAATAACATATATAATATATGTACATATAATTAAAATAGTGTATATATATATATATATATATATATATATATATATCCACCTCTTTATCAATTTCAAGCTACTAAAAATAAATAATGGATAAAATAATATAAAATAAATATAATAAAATAAAGTAATAAAATAAAGTAATAAAAATAATCATAAATGGATAAAATAAAGGAAATAGAATTCTAAACAATAAAATCCATTTTAAGTTAATAATAAAATCATTAGGTAAATAATAATAAGGATTATCAAATAATGTATTAACAAAACTGTAAGTCAATTAATAACAATAAATTAATTAAATGATAAAATTAATAGGATCATTAAGACAATGACACTACACATAGAAATGAGAAATCAATAAATAATAATAGTTAACAAAATCATTTTAAAAAAATGATTAACAAGTAAGGAAACTTATCAAAATGATAATAACCATTAAAAAATCATTTAAAATAATAATAGTAATAATAATCATTAAAATGCTAGAAATCAATGGAAAATGAGAAATCAAAATGCAGCTCAAGGAAAATAATCATCCATGACAAAGGTTTCCAAGGATTCTTTTGCAAGGTTGAGAGACCCACACATGTTTTCGATGAGCCCAACCAACCAGATTAAGAGGGATAAGCCACTCCTATGATGAAACACATGTTTTTGAAATACCTAGGGAAAATAAGCAAGTGTAAAGAAGTCTTCCAACTTATAAGAGTAGGTAAAAGGAAAAACAAGGCTAAATTTTAGTATTTTGAACAATAGACTATATAACATGCACATGTGCAAATATATGACTAGACTAAAGGGGACAAAAAATAGTAATACAATAGAGTACAAAAATGATGGCTCAATACCATATATTACATATTATACCTATCAGAATGACCTTCTAACAACTCGATAACCCACATATATACCTAAGATGTCCAACCTTATACTGATCCTAAATCTTGACCTAGTGCCTACATGCACCAAATAAGACATCAGTAGTCCTTAAATTCTATCAATATGATAATAATAACTTAACTCAAATCAATAGATATGAAATGATAAATCAAGTAAAATAAACTATAGCTGAGAGGGGCAAGATTTAATTCTGATAACCATGAACCTATACATGCCCTACAATATTTAATCAATATTTGTAAAATTAATCAATGTTAATCCACATCTAGTAAAACATGATATATCAATGACATATAGTAATGTAACTAACTGAATCAACATATACATAAATAAGATAAAATAAATATAGTGTAAGAAGTATGCATATCAGGATATCTTGAATCCAATATGAGCATCCATGGTGGCATGACATATCACATCATCTATCCAAGATACCTATGTTACTGTCATCTAAAATAAAACCCACATCAACCATCAATAATCAAAGTGCTAGGAAAAATATGCTATAGTAAACCACAATATCTGCATTGGGCCTCAAGTTTGGTTTGTGACATCTTCCCCTAGTTATTTTTATTATACCACTTTGGGAAGCTCATTACTTCCCCTTCCTAAAACTTTATATCATTTTAATGATAGAGGTACAATTATTAATGGTGTTTGTACTGATAGAAACCACTTGGTATAGGTTATATTTTATATTATGCAATTCTTTTCCACAATCACTAATTTGATACTCACTTTGGTAAGGTTCTCTTTTATCTCGCATATATCCTAAAAAAATCCCATTGGTCAATTTTTTTTTATGCCTCTATCTTATTATTGTAATTTTATCTTTCCATTTTCATTTGCATATATTTAAATTCCTTCTTTAATTTCCTCTTCTCATCAAACAATCCTTTCATTATACCCAGTTACAAGTTGAGATCCATTTCCAAATTATCAATCCTTGAAATATGGTCTCCTTTCAATGTAGTCTACCCCTTTTTATGTTGGGAATATATCCACTAGATGAAGTATCATCATCCTCCAAATTTATTTCACTAAAGTGTGAGGTATGGAGATCAACTAGTGTGTTTAACCATAAATTCATATATTTGTGTATCTAAGGTTAAGGGGATTAGATTAGATTTTACAAAAAGGTGGTGAAATAACCTAATGAGTAGACCAATTAATATAAAACTTAGACAACCTATACTCTAAATTTATACAATTGTGCTTTTTTTATGAAAGATAAAGAGGGTTTTTTTTAACTATGGGTTGAACCCTAGAAAATTAATAAGTAGAGTAGGCATAAGAATCCAATATATAAAATCATATTTTTTTGAAAATAACTAAAAAATATTACATAGTATCGAAACAAAATTAAAATAGCACCAAAACAACAAGAAAATAACTAACCAACCAGATCACTAAACCACAAGTCTTAGTACTTATGGCCTCAAAAGGCCTTTCCCAATAATGAATCATTATATTCATATCTTTGTCTATTCATAGGAACATTCGGGGATCTTTCCCATCTTCCATTGAGGTCTTCGTTTCTTTACCTTTCATATTCAAACTAATTTTTCCTTGATTCAACTTCCTCCTAATCAAAATACTTAGAACCTTCATTCTCATAATGTAGTTGTTCATAGCTACTTAACTTACCTCAGCCATAATGTTTAACTTTTATTTCAAATATTCATTATCCCTCACCAACCCTATCATATTATATTTGATTCTTTTTTACTAAGTTTTCACCTCATTATTTTTCCAAATATCCTTGGATACTTGTACCATTCTTAGTTTTTCACATCATCCTATGTGATCCCTCATAAACCTTCTAAATAACACCTTTTAAAGACCTAATTACTCTTTTATCTCCTTTAATTTACTTTTATTTTTAATATAAACCTCCACATTATCAAATTATTCATTCAGTTTATGTTTTCTAGTGGATTTTTTATTTATATTCATAGATTCTTGGGTTCCCCCATTTTTCATAATGTGTAGGCCCATTACCACCTCAACAATCTACTCATGTTGAATATCCATGGGATATTCCTTTGAAAAACCTTCACTAGTTTCCCTAAGATCAACATACTTAATGAATTTAATACCCTTATTCCATTTAGAAACATTTTTGAGGCTTTATCTCAATTCTCCTTTAGATTTTGAGTCATTAATCACCTAATGAATCCCCATCCATTATTTAGGTCATAAACTAGGGTTTCACAATGGTACCTTGTAAATTTACTTAAAATATGTAAAAATCATTAAAATAATAGCTTAGTGAAGGGGATATTTTTTCCCTTTCTTATCACCCATAACATAACACTCCAAAGATTGAAGTATGTAAAATGGAAAATTCAAGGGGATATACATGTTTAAATAGTTCAAAAATTCAAAGTAAGACATATATACTACCTTTTGACTACCTTTAATGGTAATATAAAACATTACCTACTTCATAACCTCATCAAACAAACTAGGAAGGTCCTCTTAAGAAAATCCATTTTGAAAAGTCCTCGGTTATTCACCTTCAAACATGAACCTATTCTTTTCATCCATAAAATTATTTCCAATTTCGTACACCTTATTAAGCTAAAATTCCAATATAGTAACTTGGGAAATGAGGTCCTCAGTGATTTTTATATATGCTCTATTGAAGTCCACAAGTATGTCCTTTTAGCCTTTAAAAAACCCTTGATGAAATGTGTTTGTCATGCCCCTCCACCTACTTCCTAAAATTATCAAAATTTAATACTTTAAGGAACACCATAACTCTTCATCCTCTTTCACAATTATGCATAGTGGGTTCAATTTTCAACAGTTCATCTCCCATATAGGAGATGAATAAAACCCTCTATTTATTCATAGTAACTCTACACTCAGTGAAACTAGGCTCATAAATCCATCTCCAATATTTATTTCATTGATTATAAGGGCCATCCCTTACTTTCCAAATGAGACTACCACCTTTGTCTTTGATAATATTTTTAATATTTATTTTATACATATCTTTGAAGTGATACCAACTCATATCATCAAACTCATACAAATACATAATGAAATAAAACCAAAACAATACAATAAGTAATAGAATAAATTTAAATGAGAGTGAACATATATTATTAAGATCCTCCATATCAACCCTTTGGCACTCCAAGAAGGTCATCCCTTCCAATACATATTCTAAATCTCTCAGGATTGACTCCCTCATTGGAAAATAGTAAGTTGAGTGGTTTCCTTCCCTATAAATATGTTGAACACAAACGTTTTGAAGGGAATTGATAATGTCATGAGTCTCCTCCATTATGGTACTGATCTTCCAAGTGGTATAGTCTTAGTAAGGAAAATTTTTATGTTAAAGCAGTCCTCATCTATAATTATCCTATTTATTGATATCTCTTTATCCATATTTAAGCTCCATAGAGAAGGTAGTGTATCTTCCCAATGGTTGGTTCAATTTTCCATTCCTCTAGCATAAGTTAAAATTTGACCTTTTTCATCATGAATAATGACTCCTCCATGTAGATCCCATGGTTTCCTTTACAAGCCCCATCAAAATTGAGTTTAACCTAACCAAGAAAAGGATCTACCCACTAAACCTTTTTCCTAAATTTAATTCTTAGATAAGTTTTATTACTATCTAATTTATTTAGCCACCAGTTATTTGTTATATTTGATTCCTCAACCATTAGACTATTGATTTTACATAGAGGCCCATTTTTTAAAATTTATAGAATGCTATCAAAAATCATAGAGGTAACTTGTCTACTAGAAAGTTTGATGTTTCAAAAAAGCTATTATTTCTTTCCATCTAAATACACCATATGATATGGAGAAGGGATAAATTACAAATTATTTTTAGATTTTTATGGAGGAAAGGTGACATCCAAGATACCCACAATTCTATCAAAGAATAAGGATGAATCCAAGATAAATGAAAATTGTTAAACATAAAACTCCAAATCTTAGAATAGAAGGATCAATAAAACATTAGATGAGGGATATAGTCAATATTGTTTTCACACATAGGACATATATTCACCATAATTAATCATCTCTTTATAATATTATCCATTTTTATTATTTTATTTTGATAGGACAACTAGAATAAAATATTAATCTTGGGTAAAGAGGAAACTAGGAAGGTTCTAGGTTATGGAATGGATGGGGTGGAGGGGAACAAAGAGGTAAGGATGGTCAAGAGGACTGAAGCCAAAATTACCTAGGTAAATTATGTGTTTCCTTATGATTATGCCAATATTTTTTAGGCTCTGACAAGTGTAGAGACTGGCCACTTTGATAACTTGCTCACATGGTGCCTTCTAAGTGGGTTAGGCTCTCTAGGGCTCTGACATCTCTGTCAGGTCAAGGGATAGGATTATATAACAACTTTGTGACATAGAACCTTATTAATTTTCCATTTTCCCCTCAAAAACCCATAAAAACTAATTAATAAATTAAAATCCATGCAATAAATTTAATACTTACTCATTTGTCATTAATATTTTGATTCATCGTGAAAGGTGTTAGGTTTATTTATCTAGGAAAGTAACAAGACTTTGGGGACTAAATTTAAATTATACCTACAATGTTATCACCCTAAATACATAAAATAACAATTCTACCTTGGTCATAAAAATAAATAAGGCTTGTTATTGCTTTAGGAAATTAGGGTGACATAATATTCCAAGAGTTTAGTTCAGGTGAAGCTGATAAGAAACAAAAGAAAGGACCTAGGAGCTATGGTTCATGGAAGTTTTTTAGAAGGGTCCCCCATTTCAAGTAAAAAGGGGGTGTGTTGGCCAAAATAGTTTGGTCATTCAATTTATTTTCCTATCATGATTGGTTGACTTGGCTATTAAGAAAATCTAATAATTTGAATTCATATATTATTATGTTTTATTTTGATTTTTTATATCATGAAAATGGATAAAGACATTTTATTCTTTACTTATGATTGATAAAGTCTATTTTTGTCAACTTTGACTTGGAGTTTTACATTATGTAATATGGATTACATGAGTTAGAATTTTGGAGGTCTATATTGGACTATTGCAAATATAATAATCTTTTTTCATGAAGGTTTTATACTATTGTTTGAGTGTATGGTTTAGTTCATTTTCTAAAACTTTATTTTTGTCATTTATGTTCATTTTACTTAGAAAAATATAAAAATTACTATTTTCATTTTGGGTTACTACTAATAATATAATTTCATTTATTTTGGATATTGTACCCTAATTTTAGATCATGGATTGTGGGTGAAATGCCATGGATTGAAATCATAATATTCAATCTTATAATTCTCTAAACAGAGCTTCAGTAGTTAGAATAACTTCAAAGATGTTAGTTTTATTAACCATGAATGTAAATAGTCTTGCTTAAGTGTTTTCATCATTTGGTTTTATTGATTCAATCTCAATGGACACTGTACCTTAATCACTTATCTCATATGGTTGGGATCACATCCAATAAATGGATGAGTTGGTGTAGGGACACATGGTTGGGGTCATTAGGATTTGAGAGTTAGGTGTTTGTATCAATGAGTTTACATGTGGAATATTGGTTATTGTACTTATTCTTGTTGATTTGTTTGATAGCTGATTATAAAGTGAATTGGTTCATTATTGTATAATTAATTTTATTAATGATATTAATGTTTATCACTTATGTGATACAAGGTTAATATTATGTTTGCATAATCAAGATTAGTGTATGCAAGATGACTTATAAAATGTAATTGGAGTTTGATAGTATAAATATCAAATTATATATTATATCATTATGTATGATTACAAACATTCATTACAGACTTATGGTTATGATTGAGTTGATCCTTTTAAATATCAATTAATTCATTAACTTATCATTTTAATATAGATGTATAGATAACATGAACCTATAAATTAATGAGTTAAACTAATTCATTCATTAGTTTTATATTGATTATATTGAATGTTGCTTCTTATAGACTCTTGTCTGAATCTCAAAGTGTTATAAATTATTTAAAAATACAAATGCATTTATTGGCATAGTTGAACAATTTCATTTAGTTACCTTATATTATGAATAGGTTTTATTAAAGCTTTATAAATATCATATGATTATTCAATACTATCTGTCTTTTAATTTCATGAATATGGCATTTAGTTAGTAATATATTTATATAGATAATTGGTTGTTTTTGAATTAATTTGTTAAGGTACATTTGAGAGATAATATAAATATATGGATTTGCACATATGTCATTAAGTGGAATAACTATACTACTCAATAAAAATAAGTTATGTTAATTTTTATTGTATATCATTAGCTTGTGACATGTTAACCTTGAGCATATGTAAAGACTTTAAAATTACCTTAAACTATCAAAATCTCAATTGAAAAGATAGAATAATTAATTAGATTCTTTTAAGGACTTCCAAAGATGACATTTATGTACAGTAAATTATTAAGGATTATTAAGAATCTATTCTTTTGCAATTATGAAATGGTGTCTTAATTGGACTATAACAAACATAGTATATAAATTAAGCTATAAAGGTCTACAATTGTTAATACAATATTTGTTAAGGATTAAATTAAAATAAATATAAAAGTGATCAAGGTTAAATATCTTATGAGGATTATTAGAAGGCAATAATTTCAATTGGAAACTATTATATAACTATTAAAGTGATATGAAGTTTTTGGACAATCTTGTATATTCACTTGGAACTTAAGATACAAATAATGATATTCAAATCTTATACATGTGATGAAGATAATTTGGTAAAAAAATTTGTAAATGGTTAAGACATTAAATCATTTAAACTCAAATGTTTATTCCAATTGAGGCAAGTTGTGATTGATGATCATATACATCATACTTAGAATTGATCATTGGAATTATATATATATATATAAATAATGAGAATGATGTATGATTTGAGTTATAATCATTAATTTGGAATTGATAAATCTTCCTTGGAAAATAAGAATGAGAAATTTCTAACCTAAAGTATTAAATAACAATGCTATGCTTAGTATAAAAGGCATGGATCTAATATGATGAAGTTTAATTCACTTAAGAATGAGGTTAATGGTAAACCTAATAGAATTACATTTATTTATTGTAACTCATTCGATAATTAAAACATTGATGTTTTAATAATGTTATCCTAGCCTTAATAAGGACTAAAACTTAATAATATCATTAAGCAAGAATATATTGACTTGTACCTTGAGACTAACCATGCCTTATAAAATTGTAGGATGATCCAAAAAGGAACATAATCATGGTCCTTGAAACATCTTAAGAGGATTAATTGGTACCCTTATACTTTGATCTAATCATATTAAGCTACCTATAATGGGATATCAACCTCATTACTTGTCTATTTGTGAACTTTTTAATGTGTTCTAAAGCTTTATGTTTCTTTTGGAAATAGCCATTTTTCATGATCATTGTCTATTTATTATGAATTTTTAAGATATTTCTTATTAAATATTTGTATTATGATTTTTATGTTGAATTTGGCTTACTTCCTTCAACTATTTACTGAACTTTTTTGATCTACCAATTGAGGTACCAACTATTTTATACCATGTGCAGTTATCGGGTAAGTGTATAAGTTACTGACAACTTTAATAAGAATGCCATGTTCAAGTGCATAGATAAACATGCATGAGTGTTTCTACATTGATCCACTTCTATCTGAATACTAATTGGTTAAAATTCTTCCTAATGAATTCATTTTTAATTAATGGACTTGGTCTAGTTCCCATGTTGGCTATGACACAATTATAGATCTCACTTTGGTTTTCATGATAAACTCTAATTAAGTAATTATACCATAGTTATTTATATCAATATTATAAAAAAATGGTTGTTACAATCATTTTATGTTAAAACTATAAAAAAAAGCATTAAGGGTCAAGGCCCTTAGCCACCTTTATAATAATTACATGACTAATATCATGGTGATAATATAATATGACAAAACCCACCTTAAAAAAATGAATGGTTAACCTAAATAATAAACCACTCTTCACACTATCATGACCCTTTTGACAAAACCTCCCACCACTATTTAGGCTTGTGGCCTTCCTAGACATGTCCACCCTTAAAACAAGTCATCGTTTACCAATTATCAACATGGCATAGGCCCTTAGCCTTTTATTTTTTTAATTTTTAAATTTAAAAACATTGATATTTGTTCAATAAAATAATATTTTATGGATTTTTCTCATATTTTAAACTATTAAATAATGTTTTATTATTACCAAGTCTATATTTTTTAAAGTAAATATAAATAATATATAAAAAATCTATTAAAATCACATATCTAGTTAAATAAATTAGATACACACATTTTGTATAGGTATATACTAAGATATGCATAAATATTCATTAAGGTGATCAAATTAAAAGATACATAGTACATATAGTTCTACAAGATGTATATTTTCAACCAATTAATTAAAACCCTAAATTATTTAATAAACATACTACACATATATTAAACTTGTAATTTATAAATTAAATTAGAGAATTCATACTAATAATGCATTTTGAGGGTTCCTAAGGTATTTAGTCCATATGTATCAGTTATGTTTCTTCTATGTTATATTAAAATTTAATTGTACATTCAATTTATTACAAAATATGTATGATCAATAATATAAGTAGCTTTTATTTCACTTTTTTGATATGTTGATCATGTCTAGTCTATAAAGTACATTAATTATTTTTTTATCAATATAAGGGTGAGGGACCCCTCAACCCTTATTTTAATTATTAAAAAATGTGTTATTTATTTTATTTTAATGATAAATGCATCTAACCTAAATAAATAGTAAATTAAAATAATTTAAAACTTTAATGGAATCTATTTATTAATCTCACCATTAATAAACTCATTCAAAGTATAGAAATATAAATACACACTCAAAAAAAATTTAAATATTACAACATTACAACCATGATAGTTTTAAAAAATATTAGAACTATAAATATCATAACATTTCAACCAAAATAGTTATTTTATAAATTATTTCAATCTATACTAAATAAACTCCCTATACAATCATGTACATAATACTATGTTAACAAGGTATACCATTGAAACAATATAGTGATTTCTTCCACACTCAAAAATAACTAAAATAAAATAAAGTAGATTACATGATTTCAATATATATAATATCTCATTGTCATAGGCCATAATATGGTATACATAGGACTTAAAACATCTATTTTTATCTTAGATTCTAACAAGACTGTTGTTGATACATAATCCCTCCCACATGTATTGTACTTGCATTTTGAATCAACAAATATGAAGGGTTTCTCACTACTAGATTTATGAAATCATATGAATTTTAACCCCTAGTCAATTTAAAATCATAAGGTGGATTTCCAAGATAAAAACAAGTTTTTTAATTTCCCACATTGGTTTCTATTTAAAGGTATAGGGTAAAAAAATATAATTAATACCACATAAACATGGATGGATCTATGGGGATGAATAAATAGGTAGGGTTTAATTTACATAATAAAAAATCACAACAAAATAACACACTATTGGTAAAAATTATGGTGTACCAATTGGGTCACCCACATGCAGGAAGAGAGAAAGGGAATTTAAAAACCTTGGTATCTATTGGAATAGTTCAACTCATATTTTACATATTTTTCTCTTTTATATAAATTATTATACTTCATAAATATGATGGGATTTATCCTACATCCTAAACCACAAACACCAAACTCTATTTCTATCCACCATATGAGCTAACAAGTAACCTATTGTAGTCCCCATAATCATCCTATGTCCATTATCCGACCCTTGATACATAAATGTTTTCTAATAATTATAGCATACGCATATATAAATATAAAGTAAACTATAAAAACCACACACATGATTTGTATCCACAAAAAAATTTAAAACCCAATAAATAAAATCACAAATAAATAAATTAAAACGGTATATAAACTATTCATCCATAAATAATAAAATAAAATACATGCCCAAAGGTTATTTAATTGATGTAAAAACAACCATTATAAGCATGTAAGAATATGGGCAAGGGTTTATATAAAAAAATGAAAATAAGAGATGGACATGTGTTCACTTCCTTAAATTGATTTAGTGCATCCTCTACTCAAAGAAGAGCTAGGTAGAATTAATTTTTAAAAGTTTAAAATTATAAAACAATCCATGATTTATACACTTCAATGTTTCCATTCTTTAACACACATAGTTATAAATACATTAGGTTTAGGGAACTCTAGATCAAAATCAACATTATAGAGTTTTTGGAGCAGTTAACTTTTCTCATGAATAAGATTAATGATTTTGGAGTTTTTATTGTGGACCCTTATTATTATAGGGAACCCTTTATCTATTTTTGGCTAAGTATTAGCTTCTTTATGCAACTGCGACATGGAAACTAGGCACTTATTTATCACAAAAGGTTCTCAGTTTGCCCAAGAGAAGTGCTAGCTTACCAAGTGGTGAACTGATGCTCATCCAAGGTCAGTTCCTTTTTTTAAGAGCTTAAAATAGTTCCATTGGCCAATGGAGTAATGTATAGGGCCTAGGGTATAGTTCTAAAGAGGGATACAGACTTTCCACATGGTACCCTTGCACTCATTTTTACAAAAGAATGAATCAACTTTCCTAGGGGTAGTACCAGCTCACCACATGGTGTCATGATGCTTCTCGAGGGCAAAGTTTATTTTGTAAAGACATGAGATAATTTTATTGGATAATGTAGTTGTGAAGGGGACCCATCAAGTAATTACAATGAAAGAAGCAAACTAGTGACACATCATCCTGTACTCCTCAAGAGCAAACTTTTCCTATCAAACCTTCAAGTAGAACCATTAGGTGAGAAGAGTGGGACCCTTTTTAAAAATGAAAATTCCAAAGGTATTTATGAAGATAGACATATTCCACCACCACAATTATTCTAAGCATCATGGACATCATAAGGCATTGCAGTTGTACCATATCTAGGATTCTACAAACCAGCTATACTCATGAGCTAAAGCTCCTAATTCAGTTGCAATAGCCTCATCATGAGCTTGAGTGACTAGTTATATGTGTCATTTCCTCAAGAGGATATTGTGCCTATATAAGATGAGCTCTTTTATTTTGTAATGGGCTAGGAGATGAATAATTATTTTTTATATTATTAGAGAGAAGCCATTGCTAATAATCTAGTTCTAAAATAGAAGTAGTTAGCAGTTATTTTATCTTTCATTTTAAGACCTTCACAAGTGCCCCTCATGTGAAGGATAAAATATTGTATATTGTGCCTTCTAAGATCTTGTATGATGTTTTCTACCCACCAATGAAGAGGATATGGTATTTTGTGTCAAATTAAGTAAACATTTATTATTGTTATTTTTAATTTCTATTCTTTGATTTAATAGCATTAGTTCTTGATTGAGTTATAGACTTTAATTCATGCATATGTTCCTTTAATATTTTATGGTTTTTGAAGATTCAAGCTATTTTATGAAAATTTATGTCAATAATTTAAATATTTTAGTAAATCACCTTAGTTATTTTTTATTTTTAGTTTTACATGCATTTTTTCCTTACCCTTTTCCTTAAAATTGATATGAAGAGCAAGATTCTAAAACCCTAGAGGTTGCTTTATAGACCACATGTGAATCCCACACTTGTAAAGCTTCCCATAGATGGTTATTTTCTTAGAATTAGAGTTTTACGCATCAACATTTTTTTATTTTCCAGTATGCCTGGTGGGACTCAGACCCATAATTACTTGATTAAAAGTTAGGTTTATGGGCCATAGGCCCATTTTAGGGTCACAAACAATAAATAATACATGCTTGTTGTCACCACCTTTAATATCTACAACTCACCAAAGAACAATAGGATCAAGTGCAACACAACAACCATAACATATGGCCATCTAGGGACCACTGAGGAAATTTATGGCATGTAATAATGGTAGTAAACTTATACCTCAAATAGCCCTAGATACATGAGATTATATTCTTATTAATACATTCAAGGCACTCCCTAAATTCTTAGGGGAAGATTTCAAATGTGTGGTAAAACATATTCAAGATGTTAAAAACATCTTTACTATGAATTATGCCACATAGAATAACATAGCTTTAAGGCTACTAGACACCTGTTTTAAAGGGCAAGATCTTGACTAGTACTGGTCCCATCCATCCAACTCCATCACCACCTAGGATGACTTGGGAAACATGTTTTTTGATTGATTTAATGAGAAGGTAGATTGATCATATCTCATATAACAACTAATCATTATCAAAAGAGCCATGTGAGAGGAAATTATTGATTTTAATAATAAGTTTGATAAGACCTAAAAAAAGATACCCATAAAGGATCAACCACTTTTAGGTATGTATATTGTATTTTATCTCAAAGCCTTCAACTTAGACATAGTTGTCATGATTCAGTCTCTTGGAGGTCAGACGTTGTTGGACGCATATGAGCTAGTAGTTAGAGCTAACAATAAATTGATAGACATTAAGAAGCTTCCCACTTAGCCATTGATAACAATGTTCCCTAAGATATTAATGCCACTACAAGAGGAAATATTGAGCACCTTGTAAACACTACCTTCCATGTATATATATCCACCTACCTAGGTGAATGCATCCTCTTCATATTCACTAGATATAGAGATGAATGACATGAAGAACATCTTATGAAACTTCTATAATGACATAATAAACCTCAAAAGTTAGTATTCCATGCCACTAAAACCCCCTTTTAAAAATTATCATGAAATGAGAGCACCATATCAATAAAATCAATATAAAAAAAGGTAGAGGTTGAATCATCAAGTGTCAAATCACTAGATGTGACCCAAAAATCAAATTGTTTTAGTACTTGATCTATTTAAAATAGTCTCACCAAGTGAAAATAAAGAGTTGGTCACTTTATAAAATAATTTGGTAGATAACTCAAATTTGTGGTGTTTTCCATATAATGATGGACATATGCCTTGAAATTGTTTGAGAGGTAGTCTATAGTAGAAGGTTTATAAGAAACAAAGGCAAGGGAATGCATTTGATTCATCCCTATATGGATATCAATCCCCATGTGTTTATAATTTTATGTTAATTGTGAAAATCAAGGAGATAGCCTTGGAGCATGCACTTTTCTCCTAGGTAGAGGGTGAGGATATGGTCTATATAAGTGAGATCTCAAGTTAAAATCCCCATAAGTCTAATCAGACTACATCACCCAATCCAAGAAGATACTGAATGAGACCCAAGAAGACTTAAAAAGGCCTAAGTCAACCTTTGGAAAGTGCCCAATATCCCAACCACCTCTTCCAACTTACCAAAAATGGAGAAAAATAACTCAAAACAAGCCAAGCGACCCTGAGGTCTAACTACAAGGGTTATACAATGTATTAGAACAACTAAATAAGGATCCTAATAATTTTTCCCTCTAGGATTTCTTATCTATTCCTAAGTATAAATACTTGTTGAAATAATCATTTAAACACTAGGAGAAACCTATGCAAGTTATGCTAGTTATGGAGCCAATATGAGACAAAGGAAAAGAAACTAGTAGTAATGTGCAAACTCATCTACCATCCGTGTTCATTAACTCTCATGTAAGAGTAAGTAAAATGAAACTTAACCCATTATATTTTATTCTCCTCATCAGAAAGAATCTATTACATAATTCCATGATGGATTCTAGTACTAGTTCCATGATAATGCCCAAGCACATTATAGATGTGCTACAACTATAGTATGAACCATTAGACAAAGGGGTGATGCAATTAGATAAGAACAAGGTTAAGACCATTGGGGTTATCAAATATGTTCCCTTTATCCTATACTCCTATCTAATAATAATAGCTCCCTAATAAGTTATGGTGATTTATGTCCCACCAATCTTTAGACTATGTCTATCAAGAGATTTCACCACCAAAATAGGCAGATACTTATCTTTGGACTAGTTCCATCTAATCCTAAGGAAAAAATATGGCTTGAAGTATAAGGTTCTATCTGAACCTCTTCATCTCAAACACATAGTGGATGAGGCTATGGTAAATGTCTAAGAAATGCACACTTCTTTCTCTAAATAAGATATACATTACAAAGAAATGCTTGAAAAGGAAGGAGTGGCTAACAATAGGAGCCTAGAGGAAGAGGTCCTCATTAATGAGTTCATTGATAATGATCATTTCATGAATTTTGACACCACCAAACTTGAAATGTATGTAATGTATGATGTAGATTAGTCCATCCCTAAGGTCACTAAGAAGGAGGGTCAATTCAAAGAACTTGAAGGTGAGTTTGATTTTTGGACCCTAAATTTCAATGGTGTAAAATTAAAGACCAACTCTAGGGAAAGAATCTTGTTGGTGTCTCCATATGGGGAAGATACCTTACAATTTTTCCAATTCCAATTCACCTACACAAATAATGAAGCTAAATACAAAGTGTTAGTTTATGGCCTTAGCCTTGCTAAATGCATGGGCATAAAGCAGTTAAAAGTGTTTGGAGATTATGAATTAGTGTGAGATAAGTAAGAGGGGTTGTGGCTATGAAGAATATCTATATGAGATCTTAAAACCACAAAATATGGGATTTGATTTAAGTATTTGAATGATTTAATATTCAAATCACTCCTAGTCCATGAACCTAGAAGTGAATATAATGGTGGTGATCAATTACCAATTTGATCTAGTAATAGATTTACTCACCAATGAGAACGTATTGTGGGTGATTATCAGACTCACCATTATTGATAATGACTATAACTAATAAGTGTTTAAGATAAATTCCCAAACCACCATGTTTATTGAACAATCATGCAAATTTGTGGAGTAGTTGTAGCCAAAGATTGAAGAAGCCTATGGGGACAAGATCATGAAACTAAAATCTAATAAGATACCAAAGGGGATGATCACCCTAGAAAACCTATTTGATTTTTATGATTCAAAGAATGAAAAATAAAAGTTTTTTAAAAATAAAATTGACTATATCAATCTCAATTTTAGACATGAAATAAAACTAAAGGTTGGGAAGGAAGTTCCCCAAATACATAAGGAACAATTGATTTATTTATAAAATAGGTATGAAGGGTTCATGGCATGGACCTATGATGATTTGGAATGGTATGATCATGAGTTAATCCAACACACCATAGACTTGGTAGAAGGGGCCAAATCTATTTGATAAAATCAAAGGCTGGTAAACCCAAAATTTGAGTCACTTATGGCCCAAGAACTAAGGAAAATGATCAATTCAAGAATTATTTACCCATTTAATAATTCAACTTGTGTATCCAATCTAGTTCAAAGGGATAACTACACACTAGTCCAAGGAGTCCTATTTAAGAGAAACTACTTTGATGCATTAAAAATCATCAAGGTGAAAAGATCCTATATAATATGCACTTCACCCCTCTAGGTGTCCATTTTTTTTTAAAAAACACCATGACTAAGATCATGTATGCAAGATACTACTAGCCAATCATGTTTATGGATTTCCATTAGGTAATCAATAAATGTTAGTAATGCAAGTTCTTCATGGGAAAGCAAAATAATTCATCCTTGCTATTAAATATGATCATGGATAATCAACCTTTAACATATTAGGGCTTATATTTGATTAACATGATCAATCCAATCTATATCATATGCCACAAATGGATACTTATGCCCACTAATTACTTTACAAGGTAGACTAAAGTAGCTTTGATGAAGGAGGTAATTTAAAATATGGTCCTTAGCTTCTTGGAGGAGATAGTAGAAAGGTTTAGCCCACCCAAAGTGATCATTTATGATAATTCAAAATTCTTCCTTAGTTCCAATATTTTATAATTTGTGTTCTAAAAGGGCATTTTCTTGAAGACTTCATCCAACTACTACCCATAGGGGAATGGGTTGGCTAAATCAACAAATAAGAATATCATTAGGATGATGAAAATGATGGGCACTAGTAAACAAAGGGAGTGTAATATGCATGTCAAAATGGCCTTGTGAGATAACCAAATTACTCCCAAGTATATCCTTAAGACATTCTCATATTAACTAGTTTATGGGAAGGAAGTAGTCACTCCCATATAAATAGAAATCCTTGCCTTATAGCTTTTAAAGGTTATTAAAATAGTTGAAAATGGAGGAGTAAAGGTTAGGATTGTAGAATTACTCAGCCTCCAAGAAGCGAGAGAGAAAGTTGGTGATTCAAAGGTCATGTGATAGAAAATAATCAAGTAATGGTTTGATAAAAATCATCAGACCTAGGCTTTAACTATGATCAAAGGGCCATAAAACTAGGCCAACATGCAAAGCTTGATTATTTATGGAGGGGGACATTTCACATAATTATAAATAGGAAAATTAATGAATTTGAGTTATAGGATGAAGAAGGAAACACATTATGGATTCTAGTCAATGGAATCAACTTTAAACACTTCAACTAATTTACCATCCTTCTCCTTATATATAGTTAGCTAGTTTCCCTTATTTATTATTGTTTCCCTTTTTTCATTCATTTTCCTTTATTTTTTGTTGTTTCCTTTGGAATAAATGTCATTGGCACAATTTCTTGTCCTACTACTAGGTGTCTCCACCCTAGCTCCTCCTATTTTTAAAACATTCTTTGAGAGACCATTATCTACCACACTCCTCTTTCAATTAATGTTAGGCACTCCATATTACATGATCCCCCATAAGGATCACCATTAATCTCTTGTGAGATGTTATTTAAGTGTGCATGCTACCCTTGACATTTATGGGGTGCCTGAATTCAAAATTTGCATGATGATCATGCCTTAAAGTGTTGGCTTATAAATACCCCTCTCTTCATTAGGCTAAACACTTAAATGCATTAAGAATTCCAAAAGTACCTAGTGCAATAGAGCATATTGAGTAGATATATTTGAGCTAATAATTCAAGATTATGAGTAGACACTAATATCTTATATTCTTCCTTGAGTGAAGAGACAAATTTTAGAATAATATCTAAGATGGAGACTTCTACATCCTCATCCAATGGTGAAAGGTATCCAAGGAATAAAATGACCCATGAGTCAGGTTGTCATAAAGACCTCACCCATACTATATGATAAGCAAATCATATGCTTTCTCCTTTACTTAGCTAAGGTCCTAAAGTGATAAATGTTAATAGCATCACTAAGGGGCACTGCAAGGACCCATAATTGGTCCTAGATTATGTGGATGTGATCTTTCATCCCAAATTAGAAAAAAACTCAATGATCTTGAGGGAGGGTACCCATGTCCAAATGAATGAAATTGTGTTTAGAAATGACTATGATTCATTTAAGTACAAATTTTAGAACTCCACACTAGCCTAGTATATGGTACCTCTTGTGCACCCATGTTTGGAGATCATTTCCCTATGCATAAATAGATATGATTCCAGTACTAGAATTATTATGTCATTGTCGATGCCATAAGGGAGATGATCTAAATATTAAGTGATCCCAATATTGACATATATAGTATGAAGAGCCTACATAATGTCTAAGATATCAGGTATACAAGATATAGTTCATTAATTTACTCCTCTAAAGAAACTACACCAAAACACCTCCTCTACCCATCACCCTTGCAAACTTCATGATGTAAGACATGAAGTATGCCATTTCTATGTTAGAATTTATTTTTAGGATGGATTTAGATGCTCATGTAATCAATTTAAAATTGGTTTTGGTCTTCATTTTGAAGACATTGAGTAAGAATAAGGTTTATAGGATGGACTTTACAAATGCCATTACCGTTGCCATGAAAAATGAGCTAGTGAACTTCTCAACAATAAATAACTTTAGGTATTCCTCCTTCCTCCTCCATTTAATATTGTATAAAAAATCATGGTTATTCTCTTAATACTTCACCTTCAACTCCATTGATATGAAATCTCATCTTAACATGGTGATCCCCATCATAACATGGACCAACATCTTATCAACCATGTAAGATTAATACAAATTTTTAGAGTCATTCCTTTCTCTGATCATCATCAACCTTAGCTAGGACCCCATCCCTTTAAGAATGATATACATCTAGATTTTATGCCTAAAAACATTAGAATTCTAGTTGACTAGTTCTTTTAGGCCCATTTTACCTTCATTCGAGCACATGGATTTAAGGAGGAGCCATTTCAACTCCCATACCTACTCATAGATAAGACCCTAACCTTAGAACTAGCTCACCATATTGATGTAATAAAATATATATATGGTATGGGTCATAATAAGAAGGCCCTATATTATGTCCCATTATCTAGGGGAGGCATCACAATGGTGAAAAGGTTATAGGAACACCTGCTTATACTCAAGCTTATAGAGCTTAGCCTCAACCAAATTGAAGACTAATGGAACTATGACCTAGTTGGTCATATAGCTTCTTTGAAGACTAGTACCCCAATCAATCAAGATCCCCAACCATACCTTGAATGGCAAGATCACCAATAGAAGATGATATAAAGTATTATGTAGATTTGTCCAAGATCTTGTTAGACACCTGCAAGCTGTGGGAGTCCTTCTACAACATAGTTTGATAGTTCAACCCCATAAACAAATTGATAAAGGGACTAAGGGCACAAGTCATTTAGAGAGATTAGAGCCAAGAAAAAATATATGCCTATTAGAAATATATGAAAGAAATTGATAATATTAGGTAAAATTTAGAAGACATAAACATGGATGAATAGTTTAAAAACCTCAAGGATGAAAACTATGAGGTGGAAACTCTAGAATAACAAAAATTCTTTATTGAGGAAGAAGAAGAGGAGGATACTCCTTATAAGGAGGAAGAGAACAACCCTCTAGAGAAGGAAGAGGAATTTTCAATGATTTAGAGTCTTACAACCTAGATTCCATCTTTTTATCCATACACAACTACCCTATAACAATAGGATGCCTCTTTGGGGAATCTTGAAATGAGTTACTCTCAGCTCACTTCTAGGGCATAAGCCTTTAGTTCTCTCTCATCCCCTATTAAAGAAGGTACATTTTTTCAGCCACTTATTTATACCTCTAATTCATCTTTTACCCCTCTTCATCTTTTGTTATTTATATCAAGCTTATGACACTATCCACTACCTAGCTAATCACTTCCATATCATCATTTCCCTCCACTCATCCCATCACTTCACTCATGCCACTTTCCTTCATGAAGCTAATAACTTCCCTCATGAAATATCTCATTTTTCTACCCTCATCATCCACATCATCATCCATCATGGTGTAATTTCCTTCCACCCCACTTCACAATCTCCCACCATTCTCTCCATCCACCCTAACCCTTCACTCACTCACCTCTAGGAGAACAACATCCACTGCTTCATAATAATAAGTTACCACTCCCTTTAGGCTACCAAAAGAATCACCATTCATAGGTAAAATATTTAATTATAGGAATAGTTTCATTAACAGATGGAGGTTGCTAGAAAATATTGAGAGGCCCAAGCCAAGGAAAGGGGAAAATAGGACAAGTCCTAGGTGGTGCCTCATATATGGTCATTCTTTAACCTATCATAGTAACATATAATGATTACACACATGGTGCCCCAAGTAATCAAGCCCCAATAATAGATATAACTAGGGGAATACTCAATACATGCCATTGGACTTATCTTTAATTATGTTAGATCAATTTATAGGGTTGAACTAAAGAAGAAATGTAGAAGTCCATCACTATGGAATATATCAAGGCTGGCCAATGGTTGGAGAAGAAAGAGCTGAAACTCATAAGAGTGAAAGATATAATCAGCTACCTCAATGATAAGGCTAAAGAAAAGGATGTAAAGATCACCAAAATAAGGTCTAACCTATAGAGATGTATCTCTAATGAGATATTTTAGGTGAAATCTAGTCAAAGAGATCAACTGTAGATCTAAATCATAAAACTAAATATCAAGATAGAAAGTCTAAACAAGGAGATAAAGAATAAGATATGTGAGAAGAAATTATATCTTGTAGAGAGCCATCATATTTTTATAGACTCTAATATAGTGTATCAATAATTAAATTAGTATATGGACTAGGAGTCCTCAACCAAGGACCAATAAATCCTACAACTAAAGAATCACCTCACTGCCCACTCCCAAACTATAGGGATCCTTCCAAATGGTTAAGTAGTTGTATGTATTCTATTAGGAGAGGATTAATAATTCAAATGAAAACTTGAATCCAATTCTCAAATTCATCATGGACTCATACAGGCTAAGCTCCTAGGTGAGCACATCTATAGATTAGGCCCTTACCTTCATATCCCCAAAATTTCAAGATTCATAAATCCTAGTCTAGAATATATATAATGAAATGTATGGGATGATGCAAGTAGTAGGGGTGGATTACCAAAGTTAGGTGGTGGAAAAGGTCAATGATATTTTGTGATATAACAAATTAATGATAAAGTATAAGGCAGTCCTAGATGCTTTAGAAAATGATGTCTAGGATATGAAGGGTCACATCGAATAATTTGTGTAATTGGGACTCCCCTCCCCATTCCTTATAGATAAAACCATCTACTTAGAAGACAAAATTATAGAGCTTCTATAGTAGAATCAAAATGAGCAGACCATGTTTATGGCTCTCAATCAATGTCCAAATGTCTTTGAGGTGGAAACCATATCACATCCACTTACCTAGCTAGAATTTTAAATGTTATCAGTTGTTCAGAGCTTGAGTAGTATCTCCTTCAAGGAAATCATTAATTTGGATAAAAATATTAAGGATCTCAAATAGAAGACTCAACCCAAAGAAGAAGAGTTGATGATTTTTAAGGCTACTCTTCATAGCTTGTAAGTTTTGTGGGCTTTGCCCCTTTTTGTTATTTTTCCTTGACTAGTTTGTAAAACCATAATTTTGGGTTCTTCCATTCTTAGCTAGATTCCATTGTAGGTCACCAGGAACTATAGATCAAAATCCACAATGTATATTTTTTTTAAGAATTTATATTTTCTCATGGATAGGTTTGATGAGTTCAACATTTGTGTTACATACCTTTCTTATTTTAGGGATCCCTTTCTCTATTTTTAGCTAAGTATTGGCTTCCTTCCATGACCACAATGTGGCATCTTAGTTCTCATTTATCATAAAATGTTCCTAATTTACCCATGAGATGCACCAACTTACCATGTGATGCCCTAACACTCATCAAGGGTCAGTTGGTTCGAGCTTCAAGTAATGTCATTAGCCAATAGAGTAATGGGTGAGGCCCATGATGTAATTCCAAAGAGGGACATATAATTTTTATGTGGCACCCCCAAAATCAAATTTATAAAATAATGACTTGAATTTCCCATGGATAATTCCATCTTGCCACATGGTGTCATAAAATTTGTCTAAGGAAAAGGTTCTTTTTTCAGGACTTAGGATCACACCATTGGCTAACAGAGTTGGGAAGGGGACCCACCAAGTAGTTACAACACTTGTAAATGAACCCATCACACATCATCCCAGTGCTCCTCAAGAGAAAACTTTTCCTATCAAACCTTTGAGTAGTGAAATTAGATGAGAGGAGTGGGTCCCTCTTTTCTAATGATCATTCCAAAGGTAGTTTTAGAGATAGACACATGTCACCACTATGCTTCTTCTAAGCATCATGAGAATCATAAGGCATTACATTTATGACATATTTAAGATTCTATAAGCCAATGGAACTCATGATATAGAGCTTTCCAATTAATTGTAATGGCCTCATCAGGATTGCAAGTACCTAGTTATAGTTATCATTTCCTCAAGAGGTTGGTATGCCTATATAAGCCTAGATCTTTTCTTTTGTTATGGGCTAGGAGATGAACAATTATTTTTTCTATTATCAAAGAGAAACCATTGGTAATATTATAGTTTTATAATATAAGTAGATATTAGTTAGTTTATCTTTCATTATATGACCTTAATAGGTGCTCGTCATGGGTAGGATCAAATATTGTATACTATGCCTTTTAGCCTCTTATATGATGTTTTATACCCACTAATGAAGAGGATGTGGTGTTTTATGTCAAACTGATTAAATATTTATTGTTGTCTATTATTTCCATTGTTTGATTTTATAGTATTGGTTCTTTTTTGTGTTATAGACTCTAATTCATGCATACGCTCCTTTAATTTTTTGTGATGTTCGAAGATTCAAGATATTTTATGCAATTATAGGTCAATACTTTAAAGATTTTAGCACATCACCTTAGTTTTTATTCTTAGTTTTACTTTAATGTATTCCTTAACATTTTCCCTAAAATTAATCCAAATATCTAACTTCTAAAACCTAGGAGGTTGCTTTATAGAACGCATTTGAGTCCCACACCTTTAAATCTTCTCATAGAAGGTTATTCGCTTAAATAAAGAGTTTTAGGCATCAATAGGTCCTTTATAATTTTAGCCTAAATATTCAATTTTAATTTCATAGAAAAAATTATAAATAGTCATATAAAAAGGCTATCACATTAACATATATGTGTCGACATGGTATAAACAATGTTCATATACACATGATCACATAGAATATAAATGAGTTAAATAAACTATAATTAGTGATAAAGTATAATGAGTTAATGAAAATATAGTTATCATTTGGTCATGAGGTGAAAAATTATCCTCCATCATTTTATATATAAAACCTTATCCCACATGGTAAATACACCTATCAAAATATCTAATCATAAATTTTTAAATATAAGTGACATAATCATCAATGTAACATAATAACCATATATATGGCATAATTAATATGATTATATAATTAATAATTACAATCCATAAACCATAATATATAACCACTTTTATCATACATGTACCCTCCCATAAGGAAAATATATAACCAAAACTATAATCATTATCAAAGCATGTACATCATAATCAACACTATAATCACAATCATAACATGTAGATAAAAATAAATTCCCTAGTCACAATCAAAACATCACAATCAGCCTCATAATCATTATTAAAGAATGTATATAATAATTAACACCAAAAAAGTCATCAAGAATGTACTTCAAAATAAAATAGAAATAAATATAGAGTTTAACCACACCTTATGCCATGAGGAGTAATATGAAAATCAATGTAGTAGATATAAAAATGGTCAACATGTAAAAGGAAATAAAATTTGGACCTCACATTGTTTTGGGAATGGCTCAAATATAATGTATATAAATATATACATATAAATTTTATTGTTTCAAAAACATAAAAGTGATACTATTAATATTCCTAATCTTATGCAACCTTAATATATTCCTATCAAGTGATGGAAGGAGGTCCACATGGATTCCTTCATGAGATTGTATAATAATGAAGAGAAAAATATCATCATGGTGGTGAAAAATAGAATAAAAAAATATGCCCATCTTTCACCATGTCCCAGAATAGGGTGGTTTTAATATTTATGGATAAAATAATGAAGCTAAATAATACCCACAAGATTATAGTAAGTGATAGTGATCCCATATTTACTATTAATTTTTATACTATTATATTATTTTTCTTGGGTACTCAGTTTTTTCATATATCTTCATAACACCACCAATAATATGGGAAAAATAAGGTGGTAAACAATTTATTTTAATATTTTCTAATTTTATTAAACTTTTGAGAAGAAAGAGTAATGGGTTAATTGGATTCCACTATCATAATGGTGGTATAAAACTTATTTTCCCACTTCATCCAAAACTTACCACTTTATGTAATTATATGGATAACACCAAAAATCCATCACATCTTCCTTAAAATTTATACCAAGAGATTAATTAATAATATAAAATTCAACACTAACCAAAAAATATTTCTAGTTTTAGATAGAACCTTCTATGGCATAAAACTAAATAAAAGAATAGGCTGACCATCACCAAGGTGAAATGCATATTTATGTTAGATATTAGATTTATCTAAGTTTGGATATATATAATAAAATATTATTTAATAAATATAAGATATATAATAATATTTTATATAAGTATTATGGCCATTATCAAATTTTTGAGAAATTTTTTTATCATGGCATATGAAATTGTATTACCTAAAAAAAACATCTTATTTTTTGTTTAAAGAAATTTATTGACTATAATATTAAAAATATATATATAGAGTTACCATAAATTGAAAATAAGGGAATAATTATCTTTAATATGTATAATAAATTATATAGAAAAACATGAAAAGGTTATGACTAGGGCGATCATAAAGTATGTTATCAAGTAAAATAACCTACCCAAAAAATATGTGGGATGGAAAGATGAAGATTCTATGTAAAAGTATTTATAATTATTTACCATTGAGGATAAATCTTTATTTTTATATATGTAATTATATACTCTTATTATATTGGGGTTTTTTAAGATATGGGTGGCTAACTTGTGGTGTATAACCTTTGACATATTCATTTTATAATATCTATGTTTCAAATTGGAAGGATATATTGATTTAATTATATCATGGAGTCCTCATGTCCTATTTATGTTATATATAGGATGTGGTATTAGGTGTTGAAACATCATATTTAAAAAAAATTATTTTATTTTAGGGATTATGGAGGTTTCCCACTCAATGTGGATTTATCTTATATTTTAATATTATGATCTTCATTTGACTTATCTTACATGAATCTACTTTTTTATTCTCTAGTTTATATTGTTAATATATTCATACCCTATATTGAAATATGATATATAATTGTGAATACTCTCTCATGATGTAGTAAGTTTATTACATTTACACTTTTTGGATGGCTAAAACTCAATATACTAGCTTTATTTTTACCCCATTTCCCATAACATTTGTGTAGGCCTACAGATATTAAATTTATATTCATAAAAAATTCCTCATAATGAATTTTTTGCATTTATGAAGATCATATCTTATTTACTCGACAAGAATAAAAACACAACATTACGTGAATACATAGAGAAAAGGAAATAAGAAATAAATTATAAAAAATAAGTAAGATTCCAAATACATGCATAGTAGTGTGAATAGTCACATCATTTTCACAATTAAAATTGGCACAAATATTAAGATCAAGAGAAATATAAACAATTTTTCTTAAAAATAAGATAAGATCACAAAGTAAGGTGATCATTAAATCATTTATTTCATTTTTATTAACCTGATATGATGATTTAATATCATATATAGTTTACTTTTTTAGACCCTAAAGATGGTATATGCCATTGATTAATATTACATTACATTTTTTAAACATGTTTTGGCATTATATTGTCTATTTGGGTTAAATTTAGAATTATATACCCTCTTATCACCATCCATTAGATGAAATCACCTTTTCATTAGGAATATTATAGTTTATACTAGATTAATTTAAAGCTCTCATTTTATGTTCACCTTATCATATGTTTTATCTCCCCTTTAATATGTCATGACCATTTTTTCTTTAAAATATAGGCATGACACAATAAAATACCAATAAACCACCATCGACAAGCATAGATATAAAAATCCATTCTAATCCCAAGACATAATCTTGTAACTACCATTATGCCATAATTAATAATACCATGATCCTACTTTGGTCAACTATCACTCATAAATCAATTTATGAACTCATGCCAACAATAACTATGAAGAAGACATTGAGACAACCATGAATTTAAATCTCATCCATAACCAATACAATTGGCACTAGTGAATACTTCATCATGATCCAAAGTCAAAAAATATTCTCTTTGACTCCTAGGGATATTCCTTGCTAGTTTTCATGACCTCCCACTTTGCCATTGATCTAAATCACCATAAGCATTGCACAAGTAACCCCTAAACTATAGGGATAACTTATTTTCCACATGACAACACTCCATAGGCCTACTTGCTTAGAAGATTCACTAACTATACAAGCATCTCTAGGTTTAAGGGTCACTAAGATGATTCCACATGGAAACATCCCTCTCACTTGCTAGCCTAACACCAATTGTATTTAAGCCATGTTAATGTCACTACTGAGTTAATAGGATGGAGACATGTGGCTTCTTCAGAACCACTCATCAAAGTCATGAAATTGACTAAGTAAAACTAGAAAATAAAGGGCCATAAACTAAAATGACATAATCCTGTAGGATGTTGACCTACTCAGTTATGTGGAACATGGAGGCATTGGTGTACAGACCCCAATGGTTCAACCCCTCCTAACTTCTCCATTTTTGGGTTCGAGCTTTGTAATTTACATAGAACATGGATGCATTGGGGTATTAACCCAAATGACTTAGTCCCTCAAATATTTCATGCTCTTATATTATATATCTTTGGTCTACATGAAACATGGAGGCATTGGGGTATTGACCCCAATGACTTAGTACCTTCAATATTAAATTCCCCTAGACACTACCACTTGACACTTATATAAAACACTAGGGCATACGAGGCTTTTCCTTTTAGCTAATCTCTAGGGCTTCTAGGAGGATGCCACATGGCATCATCTAGCCAACTTTCGAAAATATTGAAATTTATCTAAGGTAAATGCTAAAAGAGACTCAAAGTAAAAGTGGCTAACACAAGACATGAAATTAGTCGACAAGGAAAATGACTAAGGAAAAGTTCCATCAAGATCTTGATAATCAGATAAGGCATGATAAAAATTAAAACACAAAGATGACTTTATAACTAGAAAAAAGGTAAAATATATATGACTAAATTATTTTTATCAAATATAGAATTAGAAAAAAAATGCTTAAAATAAAGAGCACAATTTTAAACCATTAAACTCATTGGTTTAGTCAATATATCAAATGAACACAAGGTGAGTTTACTCAAGATGTCTCTGAAGGAATTTATCACTAAAAAACCATGCTAAAGATCTAAGCTTAATATAACTTCATGAGTTTTATTAAACAACCTAGTTGTTGGTAAGGCATAAAACAGACAATAACTCAACTATAAAGCCTAGAGGATTATTTCACAAGACATCCATATGATCCAAAACAAAATAAAAGGTTAAAAAAACTATTTATATTATTATTCCAAATAAAAATCCATAACTTAACATGTGTTATACTCGTCTTTAAACTAGTTAGATGTAGACAATAATTAAACCATAATAGAATTGAAATAGAGAGACACACGTATAATAAAGAGATTAATATCAATAAAGCTTTAATCAAATAGCTCATAGTCTTTTATTAGAATAGTTGTAAGTCAACTGAAGATTTCTTTTACATAATGATTCATTCCCAAGGGTCTAAATACATCATTCATAACCAATTATGAATCCTTTTCTAAAAAGGTCCAACATAAAGACAACATAAGTATTTATTCATGACTGGCATAAATAGACCAAAAATCACCAATGTTTAGTTTATTTCAACAATCTTGATTTTTATTCCCATTAACAATCTCATAGATATTTATATAAGTTCCACTCATTTCTAGATAACTTTTACTCCATTAACTCTTCACATTCAAATTTACATAGAGAGGCATAATGTTTAAAAGACTAGTCACTTATAGAAATGATTTAAGTAAGGAAACCATTATGTCAATCCATTCAAAAGTGCCACATAGGCTAAAGAATTTTGGCACATATAATAATTTTCTCATGGTCGTATAATTGAAAGATATAATAGTAACACCTCAGTTTAACACTGAGGTATCAATAATATAAAACATATGTTTTAATCTATAGTTGGAATATTATCTGAAATATATTTTTAAGAAGAATATTAGAAGTAAGCTAGCTACTACAACATTAATAATACATTGAATTCATTCATATTTTATCATAAGTGAGAGATACATATTTCAATTTGATCAAGTATTAAAGAAATAAATTATTTAATAGCATTTCACATCTACTCTTGAGCATCTACTGGATACAAGAAAGAAGGCTCACTAACAAAACTTTTATCATGATTAATCTATAGCTCTAGACACACCCCATCTCAAGGCTCTTTTCTTTGAGCATGTTTACATCACTTGGTAAAGGAAAGGGTGGATATTTAATCAAGGGTGTTTAACACAAGGGAGAGACCATGCATCACCTATATATTATTTTTGATTATTATTGAAAGATATTTTTAGTCCCAAATACAAATAAAATAAGCATTAAAATTATCATTCAAGTGAAGCTAAGTATTAAGAAATATAAACTACCATGTAAGATTACACAATGTAAACAAGGCCCATAGTTTATTGGATTAGTAATATGATAGGTCACTCTATTACTTACATACAATAGTCATGAGAGGGTTAAATAGTCTACTATCATGTGTCATCATGAGAGGGATTAATAACTTCCACCATGACATTCATAAAAGGGTTAAGAATTATAAAACCATGTCCATTATAAAATGGCTAATCATTTTACCACCATGTCCATCATAGGAGGGTTAAGAATTCATCATGTGGTTTATTCCAATACTCTCATACCTCTTTTCCCACTTGATCCTAATGCTAAGGAAAATAAAAGTAAGTTCTACTAATTATCCACTAAAAATTTTATCATTGGCTATAAGATTATTAGTTTAGGTAGTAATAAGTTTCACCAACCAAGCTTAAAGGCTAGCCACCAATCTGATGTTGTGTCTACTAGGTGGTGGACTAGGAAACCAAATAATTACCATGGGTTTAGGATAGTTTTTAAGGTTAAAATTAATTATTCATAAAATCACGCTTGGCATAGTCTTTATCATTCATTAACCCTTTTCCTATTCCTGCACACTTGATGAACACATCAAATTCCTCATGCCTAATAACCTAAGCTACATAATTTATTCAAACAAGGAAATTTCAATCAAGTAATCATATTCAATAATTCATGGAATATCAACATACATGTATATAATTTAATATGGACTAATGTATAATTAGTTATCATTTCATAATATTAGAAGCAATGATTCAACATTATTTAAGTCATTATATCTCATAAACATAATCAGATTTCATAGATATACATTGCATAAATAAATGTAAACATCATTTTTTCATAAGTAAGAAATATAAACATGATTGATAATATGTTTTTCTCATGGTTCCCAATGAATGAGAGTCTTCATTAAATCCTTGCATGCATCAACTATTACTTAACAATATAATTCCACAATTATAATATGTGAGTCATAATTTCATAGTCATCTTGCCAATTATGATCATTATGCAAAATGGGGCGTTACATCCCCCTCACCTTATGTATACTTTTTCTTCGAAGTCACTAGAAGAGGTGATGATATTGAAACCTCAAAGTTGCATCATATTCCCAAGTAATTTTTGATTCATCATATTTTTCCTATTAGACCTTGACCCAATCTAGGTCTCTAACTCAGAGTGATAACACCCTATGTACTAAAATCCTAATGGGATCCAAATTCATAGCCTCATCTATCTCAACATACAAGGTCATCTAATCTAATACATGAGTAATATCAATAACATACTAAATTAAAATAGAGACATGAAATGTATTATGAACATGAGATAAACTAAGTGGTAAGGCAAGTCTATAAGTTAATGGGCTAACATTTTACAAGACCTCAAATGGTCAAACAAAATTAGGTACCAATTTTGACCCTTTTCCATAATGGATGGGGCTCTTATTGGGTATTACCCTCAATAAAACTTTATCACCAACATTAAAATTTTAATTGATTGTATTCACATCAACATACTTCTTTTGGTGATCCCTAGATGTATCTAGGTGATATCATATATTAATCACTTGCTTCTCCATGTCTTCTAACATGATAGGTATAATCATAAATCTATCCTCAATTTGGTCCCAACTCAGTGGGTTTATATAGAATTGACTATACAAAACCTATAAAGGTGCCATATTAATTGAATTATTATAGATATTACTATAAATAAATTTAAAAAATACAAATATTCTTACCAATAGGATTGATGGTCCATAACATACATGCACATCATGTCTTCCATGCTATTATGAACTCTCTCAATCTATCCATCAATCGAGGGAGAGTAGGAAGTACTAAATTTGAGATAAGTAACCAATTCCTTCTATAAAAAAGTCTAAAAATGATAAGTATATATTATATCTCAATACAAAATAATCTTATGGTGAATCCCATTCAATATAAAATATCATCTAAAAAGACCTTTGCCACTAAATTAGCATTATAAGTGGTCTTTATGAGAGATAAGTGAGATACTTTGGTTAATTTATCCACTATGACCATGATCACATCATGATGATAATTTTAAGTAGGTAGGCCTATAATAAAATCCATGGAAATAATGTAACATTTCCATTTTGGTATCTCATGAGGATATAACAATCCTACAAGATGTCTATGCTCAGATTTTACCCTTTGGCATTCTAGACAATAAGCTACAAAATCAGCAATATCACACCTCAAATTGGTTCAATGATATAAATGCCTCAACTCAACATGATTTTTATTCAGCCCAACATGCACTTGGTAAGAAAATTTATGTGATTTATAAATAATCATCTCACACAAACCACCAACTAAAGCAACATAGATATGGACTTTATGTTGCAACAAATCATTAGGCTCAAGAGAATAGCCTTCAAATTTACCTCTTATATTAATACCAAAATCCAATAATTTTCTTTTTTATTTATATAAGTTGTCGTTAGGAATCTACTTTAAAATATAAATCTATAGTTTAGTTCACAAACTCATTACTTCCAAGTCATGGAACCGATTTCTTAAGGCATTATAAATTATTTCTTCCTTTCCTTTGATATATAAAATTTAAAAATCATGTTCACACAATAATTCCATACAAAACTTTTGAGGTGTGTTGAGGTTAGGATGATTAAATATATGTTATAAACTCAAATTATATATCTTTGAAACAAAATGATGACCAATCATGAAGTGTCACCATATTAAGGAATCATGATTGATTCTTGAAAATTTAGTATCATATGTGGGGTATCTCTTCTCATAATCCTTGAGTATGTGGGGTATCATGATTGATTTAAATATTATCACTCTATCTTCTTGCATGAGTACAATTCCTAATCGTTCCTTTGATTCATCAATGAAAAAATTAATTTGTTTGAGTATTGTCAATGATTTCATGGTGATGTCATGGAGGTGTCTAGGTGAGTGGATGAATTGCCTTGATAGTCTAAGTGACAATGACAAAGTGTGCAATATGCTTGTCCTAGTATGCTTGGTTGATCTTATATCTTGAAATGGTTTGAGATGAGAAATGATGATTATGGTTATTTTATCATGTGAAAGGGGTATTATTAGAATTAAATCATGTTTTGAGTGCTTTTGTGAAAGAGTGAAATTCCCCTGGTTCATCATTGTTCTCATCTAGACATTTTGGGTCTAACTACAAAAAATATAAGTAGACAGTTTGATGACATCACCATTACAACATGTGGTTGAGTCAAGGGGAGTTGGTCATATGGTTTTGATAAAATTATTCCTTGGTTTATTTTGTATAAATTTTAGATCATGCACCAAAGTGAATTAAAAGATATGCAAGTGCAAAGTTAGGTTCCTAGGCATTTTGAAAATGTTTTCTCATACTTAGCCAAATTTGTATGAGGCAAGAAAGAGTCAAATAATTAGTTTCATGGTGGAATAAATTTCATGTGTAGACATTTTAGGGGAATTTGATAATATGGGTTTGTTAAATTTTTTCCCTATTTTATCTACACTAATTTTTAGGTCAAGCATCGAATCACAGTAAAAGTTATGCATGTTCAAAGATGGCCTCCTAGATAAGTTTTTGACATAGTTGGTTATATGAATAGATAAATATGAGTAAGAATTTTTTATATATTCATATCTCAGATGTTTTAGGGTTATATGAGTAGTTTTTTATATTTTTGGATTATCTTATGTGAGTATATCATATGATCCAAATTTGAAAACATGTGAGAAAGTGAGGCAAATGTTATGACTATGCAAAGTTGGCCTTCCAAGCGTATTTCAATGGTCCCCATACATAGTCTATTTTGAGAAAATATAAATATAAAGATGAAATTAATATATAATGGATCATGGAAAATCCTAAAATTAAGATCTATGGTTCACATTAAGTCAAATATGTCAAAGTTTTCATTGGTTAACAAAGTTAAAGATCGAACTCCTTACAAAAGGATCAATGGAGTGTGTTTGTCTCAAGGACCTAGGAATCATTGAGATGAGGAAAATAACTTGATGGTTAATGGTATAAGTGATAAAAAGGAATGTAAAGGTTATTTAATCTCTCAATCTATCCACCAATTGAAGGAGAGTAGGAAGTACTAAATTTGAGATAAGTAACCAATGCCTTCTGTAAAAAAGTCTAGAAATGATAAGTATATATTATATCTTGATACAAAATAATCTTATGGTGAATCACATTCAATATAAAAATATCATCCAAAAATAACTTTACCACTAAATTGGCATTATAATTGGTCTTTATGGGAGATAAATGAGATACTTTGGTTAATTTATCCACTATGACCATGATCGCATCATGATGATAATTTGAAGTAGGTAGGCCTATAATAAAATCCATAAAAATAATGTAACATTTCCATTTTGGTATCTCATGAGGATATAAAAATCCTGCAAGATGTTGATTCTTGTCTTTTACCCTCTTGCACTCTAGACAATAAGCTACAAAATCAGCAACATCACACCTCAAATTGGTTCAATGATATAAATTCCTCAACTCAACATGATTTTTCTTCACCCCAAGGTGCACTTGGTAAGAATATTTATGTGACTTATAAATAATTAGCTCACACAAACCACCTACTAAAGGAACATATATATGGACTTTATGGTACAACAAATCATTAGGCTCAAGAGAATAGACTTCAAATTTACCCATTATATTCATACCAAAATCCAAAGATTTTTTCTTTTATTTATATAAGTTGTCCTTAGGAAGATACTTTAAAATATAACTCTGTAGTTTAGTTCACAAACTCATGGAAACTCTTTCTCAAGGCATTATAAACTATGTCTTCCTTTCCTTTGATATATAAAATTTAACAATCATGTTCACACAATAATTCCATCCAAAACTTTTGAGGTGTCTTGAGGTTAGGATGATTAAATATATGTTATAAACTCAAATGATCTATATTTGAAACAAACTAATGACCAAGCATGAAGTGTCACCATATTAAGGAAGCATGATTGATGTTTGTAAATTTAGTATCATATGTGGGGTATCTCTTCTAATAATCCTTGAGTTTTTGAGATTTAAATGTTATCACTCTATCTTCTTGCATGAGTACAATTCCTAATCCTTCCTTTGATTCATCAATAAAAAAAGGAATTTTTTTGAGTATTTTCAATGATTTAATGGTGATTTCATGGAGGTGTCTAGGTGAGTGGATGAAGTGCCTTGATAGTCAAAGTGACAATGACAAAGTTTGTAATATGCTTGTCTTAGTATGCTTGAAGTATGCTTGGTTGATTTTATATTTTGTCATGGTTTGAGATGATCAAGGATGAGTATGGTTATTTGATCATATCAAAGGTGTCTTATTAGAATTAAATCATTCTTTGAGTTCTTATGTGCAAGATTGAAATTCACCTGGTTCATCATTGTTCTCATCTAGACATTTTGGGTCTAATGGTAGAAAATCTAAGTAGGCAATTTGATGACATCACCATTACCACATGTGGTTGAGTCAAGCAGAGTTGGTCATATGGTTTTGATAAAATTATGCCCTAGTTGATTTTATCTAAATTTTATATCATGAGCCAAAGTGAATTAAAAGATATGCAAGTGCAAATTTGGGTTCCTAAGCATTTTGAAAATATTTTCTCATACTTTGCCAAATTCGCATGAGGTAAGAAAGAGTCAAATAATCAATTTCATGGTGGAATATCCTTCATGTGTAGACATTTTATGGGAATGTGATCATATGGGTTTGTTAATTTTTTTTACATATTTTATCTACACTAATTTTTAGGTCAAGCACTGAAGCATAATAAAAGTTATGCATGTTCAAAGATGGCCTCCTAGATAAGTTTTTGACATAGTTGGCTCTATGAATAGATAAATATGAGTAAGAATTGTTTATATAGTTATATATCACATGTGTTAGGTTTATAGGATTTGTGTTTTTATATTTTTGGATTATATTATGTGAGAAGATCATATGGTCCAAATTTTATAACATGCATGAAAATGAGGCAAAAGTTATGACTATGCAAACTTGGCCTTCCAAGTGTATTTCAATGGTCCCCATACATAGTATATTTTGAAAAAAGATAAATATCAAGATGAAATGAAGATATAATAGATCATGGGAAATACTAAAATTTAGATATATGGTGCACATTAAGTAAAATATGTCAAATTTTTCATTGGTTAACAAAGGTAAAGTTCAAACTCCTTACAAAAGGATCAATGGAGCGTGTTTGTTCCAAGGACCTAAGAAGTAGTGAGATTAGGACAAGTGATTTATGGTTAATGGTATAAGTGATAAAATTTAATTTAAAGGTGATTAATTTCATGGTATTATAGTTTTTATATATATCTAAATGTGAGTGCTTCTAGTTAAAGTTCTGGTTGATATACATAGATCAATGGTGTGTATTGAGTCAACATTGGAAGGGTACATGAGATGAGGTCATAGTGACTGAGGTTTAATGTTTGAGAAATTGGTGCCTATGAATTAAATTTTAGATAAAATTTATGATGTGAGATTTATATAATTCTAAGAGGACATAAAATGTGAGCATAGTTTTTGAAGTTTAATTGTGACCGTTTGCATTTGAATATTTGAATTTGTAAAGGAAAAATAAGTGCTCTACATTTTGGCTATAACTTGCAATCCAGGTAGAATTTACTCATGGTGTAAAAATAAAAATTGTAGAGGAATCCAATAAAATGTTTTAAATATCAATTTGAAGATCTGAAAGTGTGTATAGAAATAGTTATGAATCTTAAAAGTTGATTATGTTTTCGTATATGTTATGTAAGTGACCCAAGAAGGACATTTGATCTTGTTTTGATATTATTTTGATACTTATTTATAAATTAGATATTAGGGAGTGTTTTATAATCCATAAGGATTATGTGTGTGGATTACAAAGGATTGAACAATGTTATGTAGTATTAACAAAGGTTTAAAATTTGACTGTGTATTTGTTCATGGTGACTGTGTACATAGAATGTTGTTTGAGCAAATTATGCTTAAGCATAAGGGTACTATGTTTGTTGTTGGAACTTAAGGGGGACCTATAGATCATATTAAATAGGTCTGTGCCTTTTTTAGTGGTTCTATGTTCCTTTTTTTATTAAGCTCTAATTGATGAATAGGTCTCCATAAGACCTATAAAAGCTACAAGGGCCTTCTTAAAAGGTGTAAATACTTAAGGGTGACCCATAGATGTTGTGTCTAAAACATGAAGATTTTATCAAGATATGTCTCTTAGAGATATTTAACTTAAGGGTTAAGGCATGCCTAATGGCTGACCAAGGTGTTGATTATGAAGTATGCTCTATAAATAGTAGAATCAAAGATAATGGTTTCTAGACTTTGTAAGAGAGACTTGGTAGAGATTTGAGAGAGGTTTGTGTATATGGATTATAGAGTGAAGGAGGGGTATAGTGACTTATGGATGAGTTGATGAGTATAATATATTGAGAACCATTTTTATGACCTATAGGTCATACTTCTATTAGTAGAATAGTGCTCTTAATGTTTGGATATGAGTGAAGGTGAAGAGTGATAATTAGAGGTTCATCATCATGTTGAATAGATCAGTACAAAAGTGGATATGTTCATAGGTGTTGATATGATAGCTCAACATATATGGGATTTTTAGCCTCATTTCAAGGTGAAACTTGCTAGAGGTCTAGTTAATATGGTAGTTTAGATAAATAGGTGTGGTATCTCCTTGTGAGATTGTAGTCTCACTAAAATAAGGAATTGTAGTTCTTTGATCAATTACAACTAGTCTAAATTGGTTCTTTTACTTATAAGACAATAGCCTAATTATATGTTCCAATGGGTTTTCTCCCTCAAGAAGGTTTCCCATGTATGTCATGTGTTATATGCTTGATCTTGCATTCTCTTTATTTTTCATTGTTATGAATCATGTGTATGCCTCATAAATGTATGCATTGATTGATTAAGATTTTTAAAGGATTGGAACTAAAGCTAAAATATTTGGACTCACTGATTCACCCCGCTTCTAAGTGATTATACCTCTAATAATTGGTATTATAGTAGGTCCTTTGGTAAAGGCTTGATAGGTTGAAGGTGATCTAAGGTATAATATGGGTATTCATCAAGGAAGTTTCTCTAATAAGAAATCACAAATGTTGAATGGATCCAATTATTCTTTTTGGAGTACAAGGATGAGGACATACATTGTGCCCCTAGTTTTTGATGTATGGCAATTTGTTTTAGATGGTTATGTTTCTCCTATTACTCCTCCATCTAGTGTTGTAGACAAGAAGTTATTTGAGAATAATTCCAAGGCAATGAATCCTATCACTTATGGTCTTTTACAAATTGAATACACCAAGATAATCCATTGTGAATTTGCTAAAAATATATGGGATAAAATTTAGATCATTTGTGAAGGAGATTAAAAGGTCAAACTTGCTAATTTGTAGACTCACAAAAGGTAAATTGAATGTCTCAATATGAAGGAAGAATATTTTGTAGCATCCTTTTTGTAGAGAGTTGATGAGACTATGAACATCATCAAAGATCCTAGAGATAATCTTAAAGAGGTTACTATATTACAAAAGGTTTTAATGTCTCTATCTCTCAAGTTTGATCTAAAACTATTTTCTATATAATAAATTCATGATCTTACTCAAATGAAGATGAATCAATAGCATGGCACCCTTACTGCATATGAAATGAGAGGAAATGTTGATATACCACCAAAAAAGGAATCTTAATTCAAGATAGAGATGAAGAATAAGAAGAAGTTCCAAGGTAATAAATCCAAAGAGGATGACATATTTGATATTGATGAGGATTAATTAATTTCTTTGTTTACTAAGAAATTAAACATAGGTTCATGAAACTATAAGGGTAAACTACCCTTAAAATGTTTCAATTTTGGAGAGATAAGACATTTTTCTCATAAGTTACCTCATAATCATGAAAATATTGATGATGAATAACATGGTGAAGGTCAAGATAAAATAAGAAGACATACAAGAAGAAATGATTTAGAAAGTATAACAATAAGAAGTCCTTCAAGAACAAGAAGAGTCTCTAGACCAAACAAGATTACAAATCATCAAATGAGAGTGAAGATAGTGACTCAAAATATAATCATGAAGATGATGGTCCTACTAAATATGAATCTTTATTCATGGATAAGGAAGGAAGTTTCTCACATCAGAAGGTGTCTACTTGGAGTGATTCAGATGATGATGAAGATGAGGTAGACGGTGAGACTATATTGATGAATTATCTTGAAGAACTAAATATTGAGAATAATATCAATAAGAAGATGAAATCTAAACTCAAAGACTATGATGATAAATTTATTTTGTTTGAGGCAAGATTGGTTGAAGACTCTAGGGAGCATGAAGGTGTTGTTATGTTTCTTAATTCTAAGTTGGAATGTCTAAGAGCCAAAGTGGAAGAATGCTCAAGGTATGGTTTTGAGATTGTGTCTTTTATAGATGAGTTAGATAAATCTATCATTAAGGTGAAATAATTTTTTAAGTTTGATAAAATTTCTACTGATCTAGATGATCTCTTAAAGATTCAAAAGTCAGCTAGTGAGAGATTTGGATTGGGTTTTAATGAAGAGCCAAAATTTAATACTCAAATTGACATGACTATAAATGAGAGCAAGGTGGATCAGTCAATAAACAAGGATAATCATCAAACAAAGAATGAAAGTGCTAGTAGAATGAAGACAATTCATATTAGACAACTGAATTCCATGAGGTATGCAAGAGTCAATGGTTCTTATTACACATGTAATCAATTTGGTCATAAGGATATATAATGAAAAATACCTATTATAAATATGTTTTCATGGATATATGATGGGTTTCATTAGTAAAAAGGTGTAAACAAAATTAAGTGTGTTAACTATCTTGATGTGGAATACTTTGCAAACCATAATCTACATAAGGTTAGATAAGGTGATTCCTCTTTAAAAAGAGGAGGTTGTTTCATTTGTCATGATATGGGAAACATTACAAGTTTTTATAAAAATAAGGCATTGAAAGATACATTTATTACATAAGGTATGGTGTGCTATAATTGTGAATAGAGAGGTCACATTGCTAGGTTTTGTAAGCAAAGGTCTATAAGTTAGAATAGGTTTAATCACACTCCTAGAGTGCAATAAAGAAGGCATGTTAACACATTGAAGCCAAAGGTGAATAGTGTGAGTCATGATGAGACTGTAGGTCTAATTAATCTATTTATTATGATGGATAAAGCTACAAAAATTGATGAGTGCTAAGAGGTCTCATTGTTTACTCATATTGATAATAAAGAGATCAAGCTCAAATAGAAGACCAAGGTGTTGGTTGAAGCTGGTCATGACATATGTATTGATCAAAGTGAACATCCTATTATTTTTGAGCATGTATCGTGTAAATAACATCAATTGTTTGTTCTTAAGCATGAGGTTCCAGGCTACAAGGAAGAATTTATAAATGTAAAGGAATATCATGAATCATTGTTATCTCCATACATTGTCAATCTAATTCTAGAAGAAAAGGAGAATATTGTAGTGGTTGAGCATGATAATTCTCTTAAAAATAAGAAGAAGAAGAAGAATAAATACAAGTATCAGATGACCAAAGAGGAGAAGGAATATGAGGAGTTATGGGTAACTCCTAGTTTCACATTGTTTTAGGACATTATGAAGTAGGGTGTCTCTACCTATGCTTATTAGGAGACATCTTTTCGTATGGAGAATTAAGTTTTTGTTCTCAAGATGATATTGCCAATCATAGAAGGTCTTTGGTTAAGGGGGGGAAACAAGTTCATGAGCTTTCTCTAGAGATATGTGAAGGATCTATTTTGTAGGGTTAGAATGGGTATATCGAAATGGAATAATGAGATTGATGAAATGTCAAGAAGAGTTCGATGATTATAAATTCCTATACACTTATTTTTTCTATGTGCTAGGTGATTTTGTGGTCTAAAGGTGTGTTTGTGCCAATTGAATATTTTTGAGTGTTCTAAGTTTTCTCAGCTGTTGGCTTAAGGGAAAGCAAGCCTAAAATGGGATATAGGAATTCAAGGTCCCAAAGGTGTAAAGGCTCAATTTTTGGTCCAAAAGTGTGTGATGGGTGTATTTAGGTGTGAAAGAATTTTTAGAGGTGTGTGTTGACTAGAAGAAGGTTTGTTGACCTTATTTGTTTTGAGATTCTAGGGTTTTAGGCTCTATTATAAAAGTGGTTTGCTTTGTGAGTTAAGCTTTTATTATTATTAATAATTTGAATGGGCCAAATTTTTTTTAAAACAATCTTCACAAAGATTTTAAGGTTTTTGGTTCTCATGTTATTCAAGTTTTTGTCAAGATGGAGGCCTAATTGACAAGTTAGTTTGTGAAGGAAGTATATTGCAAAAGATGAGATAGTTGTTGAAAATTGGTGTTCTTGAATGGAGAATATGAGAGTGCTTCAGATATGAAGTTTCAAATCTTGAAGTTGTGTCTACGTAAATTTTTTCTCTCTACAAGGTCCAAGTAGGGCTATAAGGAAATTAGACAGACCTAGTATGATGAAGAGTGGCTTTTTGGTCAAGTTATCCAAAAGAGAAAGGTATGTTTTCCAAGGTGAGTTATTAGGATGGTTTTATGAATGTTTAATATTTGGTGAGTGGCATGAAGTTCTATTGGTGGTCTTTATGGTATCTTGAGAGATAATGTTAGTAAGCATGTGTGGTGATTCTTCATGGTGTGTGGAGATCTGAAGATGTTCAAAAGATGTAATGGATCAATGTAATGGCTCAAATATCTTAGCAGGAATACCTTTCATATCTTTTTTAGTGAGTTACATAAGATTATAGTAGTTATTTTTTTGTTCTTTATTCGTTGGTTGTAGTGCTTGGTTGAAGAGAGTGTTGGCATGGAGTAAGAGGAAGTTGTCAAGGCAAGTAGAAGTAGGCTCAAGGTAAGGGGGAGTTTGTATCATATTTCTAAGGTGGTCCTCTCTTATTTTTAGTATTTATACATCCTTAAGATCATATTTTTTTAACTTTGTCATTGTGTCAAAGGGGTATAAATTTACTATTGTGGGATTTCTTCAAAAGAGAGAAGGAAGGTGAGCTTTATATTGCTATATTTATGGGTTTATATTGTGAAAGTGTTTGCAAAGAGAGAAGGAAGTGAGCTGTATATTTTTATATTAATGGGTGTTGAAATAAATGATAAAGGGGGATATTTTTGTAGTATTTTCAATGATTTCATGGTGATTTCATAGAGGTGTCTAGGTGAGTGGATGAAGTACCTTGATATTCTCAGTGACAAAGACACAGTGTGTGATATGCTTGTCCTATAATACTTGAAGTATACTTGGTTGATCTTCTATTTTTTCATGGTTTGAGATTATTAGGGATGAGTATGATGATTTTATCAATTGAAAGGGGTTATATCATAATTCATGAATATTTTGAGTGCTTGTGTGCATGAGTAGAATTAATCTAGTTCATCATTGTTCCCATCTAAACATTTTGGGTATAATGGTAGAGAATCTGAGTAGGTAGTTTGATGATGTCACCATTGCCATGTGTGGATGAGTCAAGGGGATTTGGTCATATTTTTATGATCAAATTATTCTAGATTTTATTTTCACTAAATTTTAGATCATGGGCCAAAGTGAATCAAAAGATATGCAAGTGTAAAGTTAGGCTCCTAGGCATTTTGACAATGTTTTCTCATACTTAGCCAAATTTGCATGAGGCAAGAAAGAGACAAGTAAGTAGTTTGATGGTATTATATCTCAAACATGAATAAATTTAAGGAGAAGGTGATCATATGGATTTATTTAGTTTTGTGACTAGTTGATCTAAACTAATTTTTAGGTCAAGCACCAAAGCGTAGAAAAAGTTATGCATGTTCAAAGATGGCCTCCTAGATAAATTTTTGACATAGTTGGCTCTATGAATAGATAAATCTGAGTAAGCATTTTTTATGTAATAATATCTCACATGTGTGAGGTTTATAATATTGGTTATATATATATTTTGATTATCCTATATGAGGAGATCATATGTTCCAAATTTGAGAACATGTGAGTGAGTGAGGCGACAATTATGATTGTATAAAGTTGGCCTTCTAGGCATATTTTAATGGTCCCCACAATAAATCATACAAAGATAAATATGGTGAAAAAATGAAGATATAATGTCTCATAATAAATCATATAATGAATATCTATGATTCAAATCAATTTAATGAGGTCAAGGTGTTCGTTAGTTAACAAAGGTCAAGATAGAAGTCCTTACAAAAGCATCAATGGAACATGTTTGTTCCAAGGACTCATGAAGCAATGAGATGAGTAAAATTGATATATGGTTAATGGTATAGGTGATTAAAAGGTATGTGATGGTTCCAAGTTTCATGATTATGGGATTCTTGAGCTAGATCTAATGGTGATCATTACTAGTAAAAGACCTGGTTGATCTAGAAAGATCAATGATATGTATTGAGTTAACATTGCAAGGGTACACAAGATGAGGTCAAAGTGACTAAGGTTTAATGTTTTATAAATTGGTACCTATGTTTTCAATTTTATAAAATATTGAATCTATGATATTAATATAAATTTTATAGGATACAATATGTGAGTATAGTGTTCAAAGTTTAACTATGACCATTTGCATTTGAATATTTGAATTTGTAAAGGAAAAACTAATGCTCTATATTTTGGCTATAACTTTCTATCTAGGTAGAGTTTGATCATGGTGTATAAAGAGAAATTTTATAGTAATCCAATGTACTTCTATGAATATAGATTTGAATATCTTAAATTATGTATAGACATAGTTATGAAGGTTCAAATTTGATTATGTTTTCATATATGTTTTGTAAGTGATGAAAGGACATTCAGGCTTATTTTGATATTGTTTCAATACCTCTTGATGAATTAGCTATTAGGGAGTGTTTTAAAATACATGATGAATATTTATGTGCATTATGAATGCTTTAATAATATTATACAATATGATTAAAGGTTTATAAGTTGATTGTGTATTCATTTATGGTGACTGTGTGCATAAAATGTTGTTTGAGCAAATTCTGATTAAGTATAAGGGTATTATGTTGGTTATTGGAACTTCATGGGGACCTATAGCTCATATGGAATGGTTACATGATTTTTTTAGTGGATTTTTGTTCTTTTTTGTTAAATTAAGTTATAATGGGTGAATATGTCTCCATGAGACCTATATGATCTACAAGTGCCTTATTAAAAGATGTAGCTTCTTAAGGGTGACCCATAGATGTTATGAAAGACCTAAGAATATTGTTTAGAGCTATGTATCAATGAGATAGTTTCCTTAAGGGTTAATACATGCCTAATTTCTTACCAAGGTATGGATTATCAAGTATGCTCTATAATTAGTGGAACCAAAGATGATGGTTTCTAGATTTTGTAAGGGAGATTTGGAAGAGATTTGGGAGAGGCTTGTGTGTGTATTATGGATAAAAGGAGGGATAGAGTTCCTTATAGATTTTTTGATGAGTATAATATATTATGAACCATTTTTATGACATGTAGATCATAATTATATTAGAATAATAGTGATCTTGTTGTTTGCATATGACTGAAAGTGAAGAGTGATACTCAAAGGTCCATCATTAGGTGTTGAAGACATCAGTGTAAAGGTGGATATATTCATAGGTGTTGTTATGGTAGCTTAGAATCTAAGGGGTTTTCATCCTCTTTATAAGGTGAAACTTACTAAAGGTCTACTTTTTTATGATAGCTCAGTTAGATATGTGTGGTAGTTCTTTGTGGGATTACAATCTCACCAAAATAAGTCATCATAGTTCCTTGATTAGCTATAATTGGTCTAAATTAGATCTTGTTATTATAGGATAGTAGTCCAATTACAAGTTCTAATGGGTTTCCTCCCACAAGAGCATTTTGTACGTATGTCATGTGTTATATGTTTGATCTTGCATTGTCTTTCTTGTTAATTATTATGAACGATGTGTATGCCTTACAAATGTATGTATGTATTGATTAAGAGTTTGAAAGGATTGGAACTAAATTTTAAATATCTAGGCTCACTGATTCACCCCCCTCTGAATGATTTTACCTCTAACATAATTATCCCATAGGATTAGGCACAACTAAATTTGGTACACTAGTGAGTCATTATTTTATTAGCTAAAACAATTCCTCACACCTTGCTATCTAGACAAACTTATTACCCTTTTTCTATAGTGGATTGATAGGATTCATAGTGTAAGATAAATTATCAACAAAGTGTCTATTATATCCTTCTAATCACATGAATTTTCAAATTTATGTAATGTTATAAGGTGTTGGCCATTCCATAATGGAAAGAATATTGATGGGATCCATAAATATTCCTTCTCCTAAAATGATATGCCAAATGTATTGTACCTTAGACTACACAAAAACACACTTCTCCAAGTTTCCAAATAATCAATTTTATCTTAAAACCTATAAGACTTGCCTCAAATGGCCCTCATGATCCTCTTAATTATAAAAATAGATTAGAATGCCATTTATGCATACCCACATGAATATATAAAAAAAGTAGTAAAACACTTCACTCATCAAACTCATGAATATTAATAGAACTGTATTCAACCCAAATGGTACAAGTGTAAAATCATAATTCCCATACCACATTTGAAATCTAGTCTTATGAATATAAGGATTTGTGATACAAAACTGATGGTATCCAGATTTAAAATCAATCTTGGAGAACACTTTAGATTCCTTAATTTGATCAAACAAATCATCAATTATAAGTAAGGGATAATGATTCTTAATTTTTACCTTATTTAATTGGAAATCATCAATGCACAATCAAAGGGATCCATCCTTATTATTCACAAAGATGAATAGTGCTCCCCATGGGGACACATTAGGATAAATCAATAATTTATCTAGAAGTTTATCAAGTTTTAAATTGAGTTCACAGAAATTGAGGGTGGTCATTATACATGGTTATTTTTAGATGGGGTCATCCATAGGTATTAATTCAATTTGAAAATAAATCTCTCATAAAGGAGGCATACTTGATAATCCATCTAGAAATGCATCAAGAAATTATCATAGAATAGGGTAGTCATCTAGAGAAGCCTCGTTGTACTCATCCAACCAATCATTTACCATGATATAAAATAATTGAAAACCTTTCCTTACACTCTTATTGAGTTTCATCCCATTGATTATACTAAAGGAAACCAATCTCTTAACTTCAAATATTATTATAAGTGTCTTGAGGTCATATTCACACTTGATAACCTTGTCATGACAATCTAACTTGGCTTTATGAGCTACAATCCAATCCATAACTAAGATAACATCATAGCTGACTAAGGTAATAAATTTCAAGTATATTATAATGGACAAGACACCAAGGTCTATTATGTAACTACTCATTAGGTAACTAACAAAGATCTTGAACCCAGAGGCCATCTCAAATACCCAACTTTATAACTACATAATAGCCACCAAACCACAATAGTCCATGATAGAATGAGAAATAAAAGATTCCAAAGATCTTGAATCAAACACAACTAAAAATTTAATTTCATTTAATCATATATGTAGCCTTAATGATTTTTTTCTAGTGCTTGACTTAGTGGTCATCCATTGTTTCATAAATCTCATGTCTTCAACCCACATCACCCACTATTTTCTCTAACATTGGGGACTTTTATTTGATGGTAGGTGATGGTCCAAGATGAAAATATCATACATAAAGATAAGTATATCCACATGCAAAACAAGTATCCTTCTGCTGGTCTCGACCTAAAGGGGCTCTAGTTGTTCTAGGTCTAAAATAAGTAGTTGACTTTGATGGTGTTACCTGCTCAGACTGTCAAGTTCATGTATATCTAGACTATTGACTGTGTCATTAGGAATATGAAGAGCCAAAATTTGTTAGTTTATTATTATTAAAATAAAAAGATAATTAAAATCAAATAATAAAATAGAAATTAACCTAATCTTGTCTAAGTACTTGGGGGAGATTAATTTAATGAGAAAAATTACAAATATAGGATAAAACATAATACTATGTTACCTCCCTTATCAAACTAGTGGTCATTCACTGGAATAGGAGATGTTCATTCTTAGCTTCTAGGAAATAGAGACATTCATCAATACAAATTACATTTAGGTAGCATTCATGTAAGAATACTTGAGGCTTAGCTTATCTTGTCTTGGTGTACTGAAGCTTCTCCTTAATCAATCTGACATTATAACTTAGGCTTGAGAGTTTGTTTAGATAGGGGAAATAACACTTGTATTTATGAGTTCTAGAACTAAATTTAACTCAAGTGCATTTAGGTTTAATTTTAATCTTGGTTGTGTCTATATTAACCCTGGCCAAGTTTAGGTTAACCCTAAGTTGGGTAAAACTAATTATGAAGGGTTGACAAATCATAGAAGATATTTATGAGGCTTAAAAACTCATAGAAGATATTTATGAGGTGTGATTAACCTTTTATTTGATTTTGGTCATTTATAAAAGATATTGTTAATTATTTTGACTTTGACCTCATCTTTATTGAAAAAAGTAATTTTTTAAAATGCAATTCTATAATTAAACTTGAAATTTTAATATAAGTAACTAATTGAAGTTAATTTTAATTAATATTTATTAGGTATTTTTGTATGTAGGAATTATTTTAATTTTTTACATTAATAGATCAGAAAGATAAGTTTTTAATTTGATAGCTTGTAATTTGACTAGGTTTTAATTGGACTAGGGTTAAATCTAAGATAGGTTATCATTGCATATAGGTTAATACCCCAAATGAATAAGCCTCGACATGATTATTATCACTTTCATCTAATGTGTAGATGAATTTGGGCATTTTATTGATTTATAGGATTAATTTGTGTAGTTTAGTAGAAATCGATCTGAAGAATAGTTTAGACACATATGCAATCAAAATAGGGTGTCTACATTATACCCCTATTTGACAAGGAATTGCAAGTCACATGAATAGTAGAATATTTTCAAAGAATAAAAAATCCATTAATAATGAAAAGAGGATAATTATTGAGGAATGATAATCCAAACAAAGTTTGGGAAGCCTAAGGTGTCCCCTCAAGGGAGAGGCCAAAACATATGATCGATGGATATTCCCTCAAAAAGAATAATTAAATTAAACCATTGATGAGATTAATATAATTGAAGTAATGTTTGTAAACATTTATTAAATTATTAATTTACCTCAATGTGGTTATAATGAGTAATAGAGGTTGAGACATTAATTTTCCCATAGGAAATTATGATTAGTGACACAAGCATATGCCCCATTAAGGTGAGTGGATTAAACTACTAATTTGCCTAAAAGATATTATAATTAGTGGTACAATGATATAACCTAGTGGGGTGGATGGATTGAACTACTAATTTTACTAAATGATCTGTAAATTGAAAACACAAGTGTCTTACATTCTAAAATCACTTGTTCATGTTTATGAGATCCTTCAAATTTTCACTTTCTTGTGTTTAATTTTCATAAAGAAAGTAAAATCAGAATTAAAATGAAGATCAAAATGCAATAATAATCAAAGAAAATCAAAGACAACACTAGCAAGTTGATAATGGAGTTCAGCTTCAATAGCCTACATCTCTGGGTCCACCCAATAGTGAGGATCGTTATATTAAAATTTTGCAACAAATGGCTTCAAAAACCTTTTCAAATCTTTAATTTCACCTTCTCTGATCTTTATTTGCCTACAAATATTTCGCTTAGACCTAAAAATAAAAGCTCAAGGCCGTACATGGCAAAAATAAGGATCTTATTCTCTTAATTCTCTTTACACAATCAGAAATCCATGTCAATACAAGTAAATATTACTCCCTTTTATAACGTTTCAGCCACCGTGGCTGAAGCAGTCAAGACCTTAGCCTTTTAGGTGCTAGGTCTCAAGTTCCAAACTCTCCTCCTCCTTTCTAGGTGCCTAGCGAAGTGGGCAAGGGCATCCTTCCTCCATGAGCACGCTTTGACCAAGGATTTAGTCCCACATTTGCTGAGAGTGGTTGTTTTCATACTTTAAATAGAAATTTTGTTGAAATTTTCAAATGATAAAGTTTTGGGTGCCAACTTTGGGTGCCACCTAGCTTGTTCAAATACCTAATAATGAGGGATGCACTTAATGTTTTGTGGCGTGGAGGTTTGGCAGCTATTTGGATTTGAAAATGTCAAATATCATGTGCATCTAATAAAACACCTAATAACTTTTTTTTCCCCCTAATTATTTTCCATGTGTCAAATGGAGATTGGTCCACTTGGCATTCCTCAACTATGCCACGTCACTTTTGACATCCCTATCACATGATTTCTTCAACTGGCTATATCTTGAGCATTCAGACTCCATTTTTCAAACCGTGAAAAGAGCTAGACAGCTCTCGATGAGTACTACAATGTGAAAATGATTTGAACTAAATTTGAAGACTTTGAAAAATAAAATGGTACATGGATCCACTTAGATCACTAAAGGTAATTATAATCAATTATAAAAGTATATGCCCCAATAGGGCGAGTGGAATAAACTCCTGATTCACCCAAAAGAGGTTATAATCAATGGCATAATGATATGCCCTAATAGGGTGGATGGATTGAACTAATAATTTTACCAAAGGTGGTTATAATCAATGGCATAATGATGTTTCCCTATCAGGGTAAATTGGTCATGAAATAAAATTGGCTTTTCCCTAGTAGGGATATTGGTAAGCATAACTCAAGGATATAACCTGTCACATAGATTAAAGATGAGAAGGTGAAAATGTAGGTGTGATGGTCTAATATATTTTTCAATATTGAAGAATCCAAAAATAACTAGGTGCATGAGGATTCCCAAAGTGATGGAAGAGATTATTGGAATAGATTCATGGGGATGGAAGAATAATGGTGGCCAAATTGACCTGAGATATGTCATTCTTCCAAGCACTACCTACATAGTCCAAATGAACCTCAATCAAATTTAGTTTACCCAAAAAATGGATAAAATGGAATGAATAATATAATAAAATATTATGAATTAATCAATGTGGATTATTCAATTATACTTGCCAATGTAAAGATGCTTATCCTTATTTGTATTAATACAACCATAATGGTCAACGAGTTGATTTAATCAAGGAATAGGGGATAACCACCAAAGTGAAAAAGGATAAGTAATTACCACTACATTTATTTTAAGATCCACTAGCCTCATTTTTATTGTACCAAATGATGATATGCACCATTATATAGAATACCATGATGACCTAGACATAATGTGTATAAAAATTGACTTCTAATCTAATAGATAATTGAAAAAAATGCACTAATGATAAAGACCATGATGAAAATGTTGATTTATGAATATGGATGGACTCAATTACAATGCACAAGGAACCACCCAATGAATGCATATACACCAATTCAAGGCACAATAATGAAGTCAAATAAATAGGCAAACAAATAAACAAACAACTAGGCAAACATACACCAATCTTGAAAACAAAAATAATATAAAGCATCTTATCTTTAACCATGTCAATATATATGTGTGAAGGATCAATGGAAGGATAGATAAATGGTGCACCCAAGCAAGGCTATATGCAAGGGAATGACATGAAGTGATAAGATATTTGGTTATAAGTTGTATGTTTTGATTTACCCTAGTAGGTAAAAACATGTGAGCTTAGCCTAAAAGTAAGAATTGGACTATGACCCTAAGCAAAGATAAATGTAAATGGAAGGTCACACCCACATATATACTTGGCCTCAATTTTCAAATTCGATGGTGTCCCTAAGAAAGGATACATGCAAATGTAAGTTCACACTCCCAATGATAGTGGAATGGATTGGAACCAATAATAGATTTACCCTAGTAGGTAAAATCAAGGATTTGTGACTAAGTTCAAGACAAGACAAATGATTTTGGATTTTGGGGCTTTATATCTCTCTAGGAGATTATAATCTTATTTTCAATTGTTTAGGTTTTGAAATGTTTTAAATGTTTGTATAATTTTTAGGGTATCTTAACTCATTAGGTATCTACAAGATACCACTCACAAAATGGTAAGATCATTGGATGAACTAAGGGTGTAGTAGTGCATCAATTTCAAATGCATAATGCACACAAAATTGAATTTAAAAATGTCAATAGAATGGCTTGGGGTGATCAAAAAAATTATGAAAGTGTAGCTTAAATTTCTCAAAAAAAGTTAAAGCATGGAAAAAGGGTAGCTGAGCTGACCTCAATTTAAATTTAGTGTTACCTAGATAGTCCTAAAAGACCTCAAGTCAATTTAGTTTCTCCTTACAATGGATAAATGTTTGGACATGTTTCTAATGTTTTGTGGGTTTTTGGTATCTCAACTCAATGGAGGATTATGAGATATAAAATGGTCTAACTCACAAAATGGTGAGAGTGTGGCATAAGGAATTAGTTGAGATGACCTCAATGTAAATTGGGCACCTCATAAATTATCCCAAAGTACCTCAGGTCAATATAGTGCTTCCTTACAATAGATAATGTTGACTAAGTAATCATAGGTTGGGAGTAGGAAAATGGTGATGTTTGAAACAAAGGTATGGCAAGCAAAAAGGCAAGGTAAGGTAAATGTCTAAGAAAATATAAATTAAAGGTAAATGGAAATGCAAGGTAACTAATGGGAATTTGGGAAGGTATGAAAAAAAGTTAAGGCAAGGCAAAGGGAAATGTAAGGTGAATTGAAAGGTAAATGGTAAAGCAAGGTAAATGGAAAGGCAAGGTAAATGACAAGGCAAGGTAACTAGAATAATAGGGTAAATGCCAAGGTATGAAACAAGGGTAAGGTAATGTTTGATTCTATTTTTATTTTGATGTGGATATGAATGTCTTGATCATCATATGATACAATTAGAATATTTAATTATTTAAATTTATATCCCACACCCCTTCTAAATAGCTACTTTGTCAAGAACTTGCTACTAATTTAAACTCTAATAATCTTGTGATCTTCATTGGTCATTGATTTTGTTTCCTTCAATTCTATAAACAAGATGTATTCATAAATTCTATAAAGGAAAGTGTGGCCATGGATGGTAAATAGGCAATGGATAAAACAGCTAATTTGACAATGTTATATAGGTCTAGAATGGGGAAATGGATCATAATGGAATGTATAATGGTTGGAAAACAAATGAATATCAAGATTTTTAATCACACACAATGTTGTTAATTTTATATTTGACATCATTTTTGTTGTGGTGTGGTTAAATAATTTTGAATATACTCTTGATAGGACCACCATATTTTTATATTGTTTGGGCCTAAGAGATTTTGCCATCTGATTATGATGTAGAATGGAAGCTATACTAATTTTATCTTCAATAGTGTCTTCATCAAGAAATGAAGGATTATTGTGCTCATATATTGGTTCCTCAAATAGGTTTTCACTAATAAATTTTTCTTGATTATCCCATAGCTTCTCCAAGATGGTTTCACTAAGGAATGCCAACTTTTGACATTGATTGTCTTCTATTACCTTAAATAAGGTTTCATTAAAAGATGCTAAGTTTTGATTTTGACTACCCCCTTATGCCTGTAAAAAGGTTTCACTTGGAGATTATTCTTATTTTTCAAAAATTTAGTCTTAGTCCCCTTGATATTTTACAACTAATATGTCACCATGGATGTTGTTGAATAATGTGTGACTCTATTATTCCTAATCGACACTAGTGGGAGGTGAACTGTCAATATAATGGCTAGGTTGGTTAGTTTCAAATTAAAATGGAATGGTAAGAGGCTAAAAAATCCTCTTGGAATATACTAGGATAACTTATGTCAATGTTGAAGTAATCATCCTCAAAAATTGTGGAGTCACAAATATATTCAAACTGATATGTAAAGTCTATGTAACCAATGTTGTAACATCCACCAATATATTTTGATTTTGAAGCTGAGTCTAAGTCAATGGACTTTGAATATGATGTTGAGACTAAAAATTATTTTTATCTAATGCTAAATCTGATATTGGCTCAAAAATAAAACTTGACATTAATGCTAATTTCTCTTCTGGTCTGGTGACAAAGATGTGTTGAATTTTTGGTAATGGATGAGTAATGGCCTATGGTTAAATAATGGTATCTTAAAAAATAGACTCAACTAAGGACTCTATAAATTCTATCTTGTTAAATTTAGGATTTTCAAAAAAATAGAAATGGTCAATAGGTAACTCCATAGAGATTAGTTGTCAAAGTGAGGCTCCTCAAAGATAAGCTAATGATCTAAGGGTGACTCAAAAAAGATTGGATTGTTAAAGTGAGACTACTCAAAGATACCACAATGGTTAAAGGTTCATTAAACATAGTTTAAATCATAAAAAAATATTTGTTTCAAAAAAAACATCATATGTTGGTTGATTATCTTTGCCTTAGCTTACATTTGGTCGTAAAAGCTTATATTTGGACGCATTATGGTCTTTAAAAGATGTATCTTGGAAATGTAATGATTGGATCTACTATGGATCAAATATTGGCTTGGATTTTATAAAGTGGGGGAAATTTTTCAATGGATGAGTAATGGCCTATGATTTGATAATGGGATCTTTATAAATAGGTTCATCAAATATGGTTTTAGCAAAGACTAGTTGTGGGTCTAGGATGGTAACTATAATATGCCTAGTTATGATTGTGTAGCCTTGTTGAGATAATGAGATACCATAATTGGAAGAAAATGGGGAATGTCATTGAATTTTAATCCTCAAGTATTGTATAAATTGGTTTCTAATATAGGTCAAAGGAGGAGGGCATGGAATGGTAATACATGGGTGTTGTATAACATAGTTAATGTAGGCCAAAGGAGGAGGACCTAGAATGGTAATCCTTGAGAATCAGTACAAAAATTGGTTGATAACACAAGAAAAAGGATGAGGGCCTTGAATGGTAATCCTTTGGTGCTATAGAGCTTGGTTCCCAATGTAGACTAAAGGAGGAGGTCATGGAATGGTAATCCTTGGGTGATATGGAGCTTGGTTACTAATGCAGGCCAAAGGAGGAAGGCCTAAAATGGTAACCTTTGGGTGTTATGGAGCTTGGTTTATAATGCATTAAAAATGAGGAGGGACTATAATGGTAACCCTTTCTCCCTATGAATATTTTTTTCTAATGCAGGGCAGAGGAGGATTATCAAAATAAGTAGAGGATCAAGTACTGTTATTAGATAAATTACCCCTAAGAATTTTAACATGTTACTTTAATTAGACCAAATAAGGGTGGTCTTAGAATATGATAATTTAAATGGTGTTTATTTTAAATTAACCCAAATAATGTGGTCTTGATCTATAATAATGGTGTTGAAATTTGTCTTGGCTATGAAATGGACTTGGTCTAGTTCTAGGTTAGTTTGGGCTTGATTGGCATCATCTAAAAGGGGTCAAAAATGACCCTAATTGGATTCGAATGTGGGTCAAAAACAAACCCTTGTTTGTAAATATTTTTAAATTAGGTTGAAATAATTGATTTTTAAAATTTTTTGGCTTTGAATGTGGGTAATTTGGACATGGAACTTGGAATTAGTCTAGGTCTATGTGTGTAATTGGAATTGAAAACAAACTTGAACTAGGTCTTTGGAAATAAATGTGATTGAGGCACATGAAATAGGTCATACACAAAAAAACATGGGATAGGCAATTTAAAATAAATTTGATATAGGCACATGAAATAGGCATTGGAACATAACTTAGGCTAGGCATGTGAAAAAATATCAATCTAGGCACATGAAATGGGTCTTGAAAACAAATTCTTAACTAGGTATTTGGAAATAAAGTTTGTCTATGGATGAAAATTTTGAAACACTCTTAATTATAAGGATCTTTATTTGAAAAAAATGACACACTCATTCTAATAATATCTTGGAATCAAAGTAAGACATGGTAAAATGAAACCTTATCTCTAGGAAAACTTGGAACTAAGGCAAGATATGACAAAAGGAAACCTACTTTCTAGGCAAAGATATTTAAAAATAAAACAAAAAATCAACTCAAGTTGCACAATTTATAGATATAAATGTGAACCATTCAATCCCAAGATATAAATAAGACTTTTAGATATGAACTTCGATGGATAGATTTTGAATGAGTTTTTTGAAAGAATTGTATTTTTAAATGAACAATGGCCTAGACTCAAATGGGAAACATAATTGCACATTTTTAAAAATAAAGGTATGAATGGGTTTTAAACTTGGTTTCTAATAAAGCAAGTATTTTGGAATAAAATTAGCAATGTAACACTTCTTGACTCAAAGTGGTACAAAAGTGGTTTTTGAAAATCTCAAGCTAAGGTAAAAGCTTTGAGTTATTTCAATAGTGTAACACCTCTTAGTTCAAAGTGGTGTTTAACATGTGAATTTTTTTTAATGTTATAGATCATTTTAAGTTTGGTACACAAATAATTTTAGACCCAAAAATACATTCCAATAAAAGAAATACAAAAAGTACCTAAGTGCACGTCATACCCTAAAAATGACAAGGTGTGCATAGATTTTGCCAAAGTTTCCATTAATATAACAATATTGAAAGGAATTAAGTGTTAATCAGAAAAAGAAATAAAACATGTAGGTATATTTTTTTAAACCCCTCTATATCCCAAGAACTAGTACATGGCAAGAAACTTGGAGTGATGAAGCATTTGAAATTTTAGAGGATATTCTAGGGTAAATTATGGTTTACTAAAATATTCAATTTTTAAAATGATCTAAATGGTCCCAAATATGGATAACACAAGGGCACATCATGTCAATTGGATTCAAACTTACCATATGTTTATGCAAAGGTCTAGTCCTTTGCCTAATAACTTCAACCATGTATTTTTTAGATTAGAATTGTTAGGCTAACCACTTAGCCATTGTTTAATTTTAGTATCACATGCCCAATTTGTATAACACACTATGGAGTTGGTTTGGAATGATGATGTGAGTTTAAACCCTAGGACAATGCTCACCGAAGGAAATTGTGAGGAGGCTATGAACTATTGCCCACAAGTTAATGCATAAAAATAAATAAATGAAAAATTGGAAGAACTTTAGGGTCATTTATGGTCACCCAAGTTACTCAAAGCTTGGGGAGAGCATAAACATCTTTTCTTCCCTTTTAGACTCAAATAAAAAAATAAATAAACAAAGCACCTTTGATCACCCAATTTACCTAAAGGCAACATGGGAAGAGCATACACGAGAAGTTCATTTTTCTAAAAAAAATAATATAATAAATGGAAACTAATTACCTTTGCAATAATGAATAAATAAAAATTGAAATCCCTTAAAAGCATTAATCTAAGTTTTTTGTTCTTTTTAGATCAATAAAAAAGATGTGAATTCAAATTTGGGCCCTTGGATTTGTTACTTGCACTTATAACCTTAAAAGACAAAAAATAAAGTTGTTAAGTGATTTTTAAGCACTAAAACATAAGTGTGAATGAAATTTTGAAATGTTTAAACCTCCTTTTCTTGACTTAGTTTCTTGAAAAAAATGTTAGGGGTTTCACTTATGTTTATTCAGAAGAGTTATCCAACAAGTAACTTTCACTTTCAAGCTCTTCGGTTTTTTTTATAGTAAGCAAAGTCACGAAATTCAAAATAGAGCAAAGTCATTATTTTCCTATGGAACCAAACTAGAAATTCTTTTTTTTGGTGAATTCACAATTTATCAAGCATGAATTCACTAATTAGGCTATTCAAAGTCATCATTTATGTCTAGAAACATATCAGAGACACCAAATTCATGAGAAAAGTTTCCTCGCAAAGTTGCTAAAACATTGGATTGAAGTCACCATTTCCTTTCATCAAATTCACTGATTTCAGAAAAGATGATTCAATAGGTTGATATCACAAAATAGAGTATAAAATGTGTGAGTTCATTGTTGTATAGGCATGAAGTCATGATTAGTAGCTAAATAAAATGACAAAAAATTAAGTCATAAAATTAAAAACTTAAAGTTTTGAGTGATTATTTTTACATTTTTAAAAGTTCCATGTCACTCCTTCAATCTATGTGGGGTGCGTGGTCCCACTAGGCATGCCATTATGTATCATTAGTAATATTAAGAGACAAATGTTATTAGTTCCTCATTAGTGAAATCAAAAGAGAATTCAAATCAAATAATATAATAGAAACTAAATGAATCTTGCATAATTACTTGGTTGAGCTTAATATAACAAACAAAATTACAAATAGAAGATAAAACCCAAGACTATGTTAGGTCCCTTGTCAAAATAACAATAATTCATTTGCATAAAGGATGTTCATGCTCATTTTGTGGGAAATAGAGACCTTTATTAATGTAATTTCCATTTGGGCAACACTTCTCTAAGACCACTTGAGGCTTGGGTTGGCTTGGCTTGGTGAAGTTTCTCCTTAATAAAAATTATGTTAGAACTTTAGTTTGAGATCTTATTGAGATAGGGGAAATGAAACTTATAATTATAATTTCTATAATGAAATCTAACTCAAGTGCATGTGGTTTAGTTTTAACCTTGCTTGTGTCTCGATTAACCTTAGTCAAGTTTATATTAACCCTAGGCTGGATCAAATAATCTATGAAATATTTTCAACTCATATAATATTTTTATGAGGATTGATAACTAATATAAGATATTTATGAGGTGTGGCTCAACTTTTCTTTGAATCGTAGGAATTTATAAAAGATATTATTAATATCTTTAACTTTGTCCTCATCTTTATTTAAAATGTAATTCCTTAATTGAACTTCTAATTTTTACTTAAGTAGATAATTGAAGTTAATTTTTAATTAATCTTAATTATGGTTTTTGGCATTTAGGATTTTTTTAGTGTTTTGCATCAATAGATCAAAAGTCTAATTTGTCAATTTACTAAGTTGCAATTTGATTGGGTTTGGATCAAGGATAGGTTATCATTTAGTATAGAATAATAACCTAAATTAGGATGCCTCAATATGATTATAGGCACTTTCATCTAATGCGTGGATGAGTTTGGGCATTTTGATAATGTTTAGGCTTAATTTACATAGTTTGGTAGAAATCAATCTGAATCCTGATTTAGATAAAAATGTAATTGAAACAAGGTGTCTACAAGGATAATTCTAAGGTATAGTATCATCTCGCCTATAGAAATATGGATTTAACTAATTTTTGATTCCTTTATAGCCATAATAGTTAATATCTTATTTTTATTGATGAGGGGGACTAATGTAGGATTGAGTAGATTTATAACCTCCCCTAGGTGTAGGCTATGCACCTTGTGACCTTGAGATACATTATGATTATAATTTAACAAAAAAAAAATCATGTGCATCATGAGTCTTTCTAAGAGACTCCTTATCCAAGTAAGACTTTTCAACTACTATTACTAAGGTTTTGGGAGATAAAATGTGCATTACACAAATAATCTCAAAATTTGGGCCTCTAATGAACCTATTCACTTTGATTATCTCATCCATATATACAAATATATGATAAAATCTAGGAATTAATACTCATATTATACCATAAAGGCATGTCCCTACCAAAGGTCATGAAATTAATCTAACTTATTTTGAACATATATAGGGTATAAGTAGGATGCTTTAAAATTCTTTTCAAATAATTCCCATGTGAGGAATGATGGTGTCAAGTGGAATTTATACTTACCTTCTTTCAAATTATGGGTTACATCCCTGAGAAGATGGGTGCCCAAACATGCCTTATTATTATACTCACAAGCATATAAGGTGAAACATCCTCTCATGCTTGCCAACTGAGATTATAATTCAAATCCTTCATGAGTATCATTAAAAATAAGAGGATGCAACCTAATAAAATCATTTACTAAGTCACTAGGTATAGGTCTATGAGGATGATATAAGTCTTGTCTCTCTCATCACTCACCATGGTGATGCAATTCACCTCTACTATCCTTATAATGGTGATGGGGAGGACTCCTATACCTATATATTTCAACTAATATTTTTTCATCTTAGGAATGTTGTGAAGATTACCTCTCTACCTCAAATAGTGCTACTAGCAGTCTCTCCTCTAAACTATCTCATATTTGTTGCATGGCTAAAAGGAGTTGGGGTCAAATTTAATTTAGTCCCTAGTGAATGGGAGGCTCATTCTCACCAAAATAGTTTTCATCATGACATGTTATACATCCTCCTATAATCCTAAATGTGATCATGAAAGACATCAAAAAACTTTTGGAAACTATAAATCTAGAAATAATTAAAATACCTAGAGCTCTCAATGTTGTAACCTAGGATTTGACACCAAAATGTCATGCCCATTTTTTTAAAGTATATTCATGACATATAAAAATACCAATAAACCACCATTTATAAGCATATATATTAGAATCCATTCTAATCCAAAAACATAATCCTACAATAACCATTATGCCATAATTAAGAATAACATGGTCCTAGATCAATCAACTAGGTATTAAAAATCCATCTACAAATTCATGCCAATGATAAATGCATAGAAGACATTGATACAACAATTAATTTTGATCTCATCCATAACTAATGTAACTGGCATTATATGGTTACTTCAATGTGATATAAGGCCATGACGACTTCTCTTTGGATCATGGTGACATTCCTTACTATTTGTCATAACCTCCTAGTTACCTACTAATCTAACTCACTGAAAGGCTTTCACAAATAACCCCATAAGTATAAGGGAATATTATTTTCCACATGGTATCATTCCATAGGCACACTTTCCTATAGGATTTTCTAGAAATATGAACATATATGAATTTACGGGTCAGTGAGATGATGCCAATGCAAACATATCACTTGCCCACTAGCTTAGCATCAAGCATACATAGACCATGCTTACATCAATCCTAGGTTAGTGGGATGATGACACATGGATACTTAGTTATGTATAACATAGAGGCATTGGGGTATTGGCCCTAATGGTTTAACTCCTCTAATCTTATGTACTTCTAGCTTAGATATCTACAATTTACATGGAACATAGAGGAATTGGGGTACTAACCTCAATGAATTAGTCCATCTAATCTTCCACACTCTTGGCTTTGAGATCCACAATCTACATAGAACATAGAGGCATTGGGGTAGTAACCCAAATTAATTAGTCCCTCTAAGATTTTATGCCTTTATATGCTTCCACTTGGTAGTTTTGTATAACTCCAAGGCATACGAGGATTTACCTTATAGATAATCCCTTGGGCTACTAAGAGGATGTCATGTGGCATCATCAAACCAACTTTCAAAAGCTAGGTATTGATTTAAGGAAAAATATGAAAGAAACTTAAAGAAAAAGTGGTTTAGGCAAAACATCAAATTAGTGAAAAAATAAAATGAATAAGGAAAAATTACATCAATATATGATTAATTTCCTAAATAAAGATTCAAACTAAAATATAGAGATGGTTCTATTACTAGAAACATAATAAGGTAAAATATACATGCCTACATTATTGCTATCAAGTCCAAAAAGAAGTAAAATATTAATAAAAGAAAATAGCATTATTATAAACCAATAATATCATTGGATTAGATGATTTATAAAATGAATGTAAGGAAATTTTTCTCAATACAATGTCTCTAGAGGAATGGCTTGCTAAAAAACCACACCAAATATCTAAGCTTAATTAAACTTCATCACTTTTATTAAAAGATCTAGTTGTTGGGAAGAAAAAATAGGTATCAAATCAACTATAAAAGCCTAGTTGATTATTTCACAAGACATTCATCTAATAAAAAACAACATCAAAGGTTCAACAAACTATTTCTATTATTATTACAAATAATAATAAATAGCTTAACAATTATGTTCTACTCATCCTTATAAAAGCTAGTGTTGGAATATTGTCAGTAACCTCCCTATTGTGTCTGAAAGTGTTCATGTGGTGTCAAGTGTGATAGTGTTTATTTTACAAAGGGTTCCATGGTATCTTTTAAGAGATATTTGTTGTCACCAAATATTTCACCCTAGAAGAGTGTGTTCAAACCTCTTCTAGATTTGGCCAACATGGGAACACTTATAGGAATGTGGGTGTATCTATAGTGGAAGTGGGCCTCTATATTTAAGGGATAGATCCCTAAATGTGTCTTGAATTGTTCACACCTATGTTAGTGATTGATTATAGGAAAAGAGTTATAATATGCATAAAATAAACCTAATCTAATGGGGTGACACACCAAAATGTATTCCAGATGACCATCATACTTCCTATACTAAGAAATAAGGCGTATAAACTAACTTCCAAGTACTATGGATTCTAACATTAGTATTTTAATATGAAGGTGAGATGAATGAGAGATATCCAATATAAGTGAACTATAGGCTAGTTATAAGCACTAAGGCTCATTGTACACTTAAAATACATGCCCATACACTTAAAAAACTTCATATGACATATTAGAATAGAAATCTTGCAAAAAAATGCAAGGATAAGTGAATAAAGGATAGGGAATAATCACTTTACATCACCATACATCACTTGCACACTTAAACAAATATTCAAGATCTAAAATTTTTATATGCATTTAATGTTTAAAGGCAAATTATTATGTCATTTCAGTAAGGCTTCACCATACATGGAGTGGAACTATTTTACAATAGATTAAGAGCTATATTTATAGAATTTGGGAGAGAGAAGTGGGAAACAAGAAGCTCTAAAAGGGAATCATATTAGTTTGACCTCATTTGAACCATGGTTACAACTACTTCTGTAATGATGCTCCTTGATGGTTGTAATGACTAGATCAAGTGGTTTCGAGCTGAGCCCTAGAATCATTACAGCTAAAATCCTTAGATCGATCTGTTAGGATGTCTTGATGATAAACCATTCCAAACTAGTTTTTCATGATGTGTATAGTTGAAAGAAGAGGTCCCTTTTATGCAGTTGGTCTTGGATGTGAAACTATTAGATCCATCAAAATGCTAGCTCTTATTCTAACTAGATCATGTTCAAAATAATAACCATGATCATGGGTCTACAATAGATGGAAAAGCAATCTAATGTCATTGATTTTCTTATAGTCCTTATACTAAAATAGACCCATAAACCATATTGCACGTTCTGGACTTCACTAGGTCCAAAAAGACCCACTTTATCTCTACAAGAGTTGAAAGTCCATCAAAACTAGGTCCTTATTTATAAAATCAAGCATAGTCACAAAGTTGAACCCTATCCATAAAAAGTTAAACCAAATGTCCACATTAAGCTCCAATTAAGGTCCTTTTATATTCTTCATACTTAACTATATCACTTATATCTCTCCTTGACATTTGAATGATCTTCAATGGCCTCAAGAAAACCATAAAAAACCTTTCTTTCCATGGTCGAAAATACATTCTCAACTTCCATCAAAAACCTTGGACTTGCCTTTGCTCTAATTGGTTATCAAAATCTAATTTGATTCATTGACACATTGATTCATCTCATTCTATAAATTTCAATATATATGAATGCTCATGAGACATCAATCCTATACTAATTTAATTCATCATTGATACTTGTCATGCACACATTCACCCTTGAGATTTGTTGATCATTTAACCTCTACTCACCCTTAGATCTAAGTGTATGATCAAATGTGGACTATTAAATCAATTGAGACCAACTATTTGAAAGCCAATGGGTAGTTCATTATCTTAAAATTTATTTCCTCATTCCCATCAAATTATGTTTTAATGACTATAATTTATAGTCATGTGATCATCAAATTTATGCTCAATATGATCTATCTTACTTTATCTTAAGTTTGGCATCCCAATGATTATAATTTGGCAACTTGTAGAATTTAACTGATGTCTTATAGACCATAAAATTGAGGCTCATATGGATTTTTATATTGGATTTAATTCAATGTTATCATGAATTCCATATGATTTTTTACCAACTTTTTAGATGTATATCTTGAAGCACGAGAATCATCGAGGCACCAAAATTTTAGGATATGTTCTTGATGCCAAACGGAATGAAGCCATTTGATCTACTAGTCCTAAGAGATTCCCAAGTGAATATATTATGTGCTCAAGTTGGCTGGTCTAATATGATCCTACATGATGTCCTAGTGATGGTCGAGTTAATTTGGCCAAGTATGGGAAACTTAGTGAAATCTGACTGAGGAGCTAACTTTGATCATGTATAACTTCATTTTCAATTTGCTAGAGGATTTATAACTTGGTGCATACTAATTAAGGACCAAGATGAAAAAAACCATGTGACCACTTTCCCATTTAACTACTACGTGTGTAATATATAAATTTTTGAAGGTACTCATTTGGCTCTATTTGAACTTCTTTGAAAATGGCTAAGTATGGAAAAAGAACAAAATTTGACTGAGAGGCCAACTTTGGATCTCCATAACTTTTGATACATTTTAATGAAAGACCTAAAACTTGGTGAATATAAACTTGGAATAAATGTGAAAAATTTTATATGACCAAATTTCCCTAACTCATCCACACATGGAAATGGTGACATTAGCAAAGTACCTACTCAGAAAATCTGCCACTAGACCCAAAATGCCTAGATGAACATAATGAAGAACTAGATGTATACCTTGCATTTAAAATCTTATTATAATGAATATTTATGTTATAAAGGGTCTCTACAACACTCTCCATCTACTCATCCATTTGAAACTTCATCCTTTCTCTAATTGCATTGATCACCATAGAGACTTGCCACTCGCATATATGACTCAAAAATGGTCCCTTAGACACAAAATGACACAAGAACTAAGATAGACTATGGATAAACTAATATGTAATATGAAATGACATAAAAAAAATACAACATACCCTATGTCATAATAAAAATCCCCTATATAAGATTTTGACTATAATGGATTGACCAATTTTGGCTTGTGGGAAAAAATGGTCAACATCTTTGGTGATTTCCCAAGGGTGTTATACTTGTTATGCCATGACTAGTTACTTCATTATATCCATTAGGATATGGAGTCATAATTATTTAGGCTATATAAATAAAATAACTTGAATAAAATAAACACAAGGAAATACAAATAAGAAGCAACACACAAGACAAGAAACACCCATGTGCTTAATAGTACTTATTAGAACACAACACACACAATAAAAGAAACACACATGTGCTCAAGAGAACTTATTAAAAGAAAAAAAAAAGACAAAAAAATAGAAACCTATTCTAATATTTATAAAATTCACCTCCCACAGTGAAACCTCTGATCATACCTTAACTAGGGTAAAAAATGGTTCCCTTGGCATCTCTATCACTCCATGAAGGCAACCTAGCATGAAGAGCATGCTCATCACCAATCACTTGCATATGTAGGTGATTTAGAAGCCTATCACCTTTTAATCTTATTATGTATACAAGATAACTATCTAGAACATTCATGGATGATATTTATTTCTCTCTAAGAGCCTTGGTTAAAGATAAAATCCTTTTGATCATTTCTATATCTGATATACATTCCTCATACTGCAGAATAACAAATATGATAGCTACCTTATCCTTTCTATCTTATTTCATAGGATATACATGATGTTTGGGAGTATCAATTTCTTCTTATTTATGATCCAACCATTTTAACATGGATCAATACTAGATGGATCTCTTAACTATCCTTTAGGCATAACAAATTTTACGTTGACCTCACTGGGTCCCTCTAGGACTATTGGCTCTTGAATAGCAGATTGATGTCCTTATTAATTAACAACATGCCCTTTAATTTCATGATTTATATAACACCTAATATATTTCTCATTAGTTTTATCAACAAAAACATCAAACATACATTTCTTAGGAGAAGAAGGAATATTACCAATCTTGTCAAATTCCTGATATATGGCCTCAAATTTTATCCATAAGTCATCCTCCTCCTCTTCATGAGTGTCATCATCCAAATAATATTAATCAATATCAATAATGAAAAAATAATTCCTCCCACTATGGTGTTCAGTTAGGTTCATCAACCAATGATCACCATACTCATGAATCATATAGTTGCACTCAACAACATGAGAATGTTTTATGCTTACCTTAGCTTCTTCAAATGGCTGCTCATGTATAAGATAAATCCAGGCTCAGTCTACTCAAATTATTCATAAGTATCATGTCCATATGCATCTACACCATACTCATAAAATAATAAATCATAAATTCCTTCAAGTTTAGAATCTCCCCTATCCACATTATGCTCTTCCTTCTCATGAACCACACAATTCAAGTTGGAACTTACTTAAATGTAAGGCTCAATATGAAATGTGGAAAGAGGATGAGTTATAATTGTCTACTTATTCTAGTACCTTGTCTCAAAATCCAAGAAAGACTAGTTAATTGAGAGATAGCCACCTATCTTGGTTGTGAAGTCTCTTGTCAGGTAGATTGTAAAGTGAGCTGGGAGGTTAACAATAACTATATCTTGAAGGATAATAAAGATAGGAAAATTATGAAAGAAAACCATAAAGTTTTTTATCATCCCTATGGTATTATTAGGTTTACCATCTAGCTATATAAATCCTTTGATATGAGGCTCATACTTCAAGCCTAACTTGTTAGCTACAACTTTAGGCATGATATAAGTAGAGGCCTCTGCTATCAACTATGCAATTGTGAACCAATTTGTCACCCAATATGAGAGTGAGGTAAAATGGTGAGGGATTCTCAGTCTTAGTAGATGGTTAAATAATAATTATAAGAGAATTTTCAAATATAACATGACTAATACTTTGATTTGAATATGAAGGGCTAGTAGGAATAGTGGACAATTGTTTTTGTAACAATTCTTTTTAGCTAGACATATGAAGGATATCACATAAGGAGATAGATTATTTAGCACTTTTTAAGGAATATAATATGTTTAAATCATTAGCACTCAGCTTTTATTATGTCCTTGGAGGTAAATAATTACTTGTAAGTTTAGGAATAGGGGTACCTTGAATAGTCCTTACCATATTTTGACTTGTTGGAGGTATAAGAGCTTAGAATTGTCACACTTGTAGTCATTCCTTACTACCTTGTAGGAGGATTGGATTAACATGTGGGAATGCTACTTACACCTCCTAGATGCTTCCTTTGAACCCTTATATTTTCTACAATAAAGGCTCTTTTATTTAGCATAAAAGTGTGTTCAACCAAAAAATTGGTGAAGATCTCTCCTTTAGTTTGTCAATCCTCATTAGTCTGAATCATCACCTCATATTAATTTTGTAGGAGGGGAGTAACTACCCCTTGAGCCACTAGATATTTATTTATATTTTGATTAGCCTTCATGAATTGTCTTACTACCAATCTTCTCCATGTGCTAGATTTATATTAATTGGTATCATATCCTTTACATTGGTGGTAGAGTTTGAACTTTACACATTTGTAGGCCTATTGGAGTTATGCTACCATTGACCTATCCCTCTTCCATATTACTACTGATAGGGGTGATGATTTTAATAGGAACCTTTCTACATATTTCCTCTTCTAAGACTAACTTCTAATAATTTAATATATGCATCTTTGTCCCTCACATTATCTACCTTCTTAGGATCAACCTTAGGCTTGGTATTAGCATTAGGAACTTGGGCTACATCTACAGTAATAAAAAGAATCATGAGATAAATGAGGCATAAACAATTTATGTGGTAACCTTATAAGCTGGATGAAATTATTTTCAGCTTTGATAGAAATCTCATATGCTTTAGGGAGGGTGGATCCTCCCATATATTGAAGCATGATAATAATTTTAGTCCCAATGGCTATTAAGTAGGGAATGCAAAAAAATTAGGTCCACTCTTTATCATTAAAACCTATTCCAAGTCTTCTGAAACCTCTCATTGAAGTCATTCATTATTTCTTTGGGTTCACTCTTTATCATGTCGAGATGATGTATGAGACAATCATGGTCACTTTCATTCCCAAATCTAGAAGTTAGTAACACTCAAAATTCATATCATGTTATGATGTATCCACATTCTAGAGTCATATACCAATCAAGAGCCTTCCCTTTAATGGAAATGGTAAGGAACCTAATGGCAATGTTCTCTTGAAAAATATTGTAGAAATTGGAAAAATTAAAAATATCTATAATGTGCTCACTAGGTGTGGTACTCTCACCATTGAATGTGGGAACACATTTTGTGGCATTAGGAGGGATGGTATCATAAGCATGAATTTAGATTTGATTATTAGTGTTGAAGTCAAGGAAAGCATGAGGCCTATCCATGTCTTATTCTTCAATATATTCAACTTATTTAACCTCTTCCCCTTCTTCCTCCCTAGAAAAATCTACTAATTCTTAAAAGGGAAGATTAGGCTATAGATACTAAATTATGAGAGGGATTTTAGGTTGAATGGTTTGATTAATAAGATTGGATGGTCTAGCAGAGGATGACCTAGGGAGGATCATGAATTATGGGGGCAATTTTATAACAAAATAATGGCTTGAAACTAGATTTGATTTTAGGATTCACAAAATGATGAGTATCACACCAATTTATAGCTGGTGTTTGTCAAGACCAACATTCACCTTGACAAGTTATTTTGAAGACAATGGGGTCCCATGAGTCATGCCAGAATTATTGTCACCAAATATAAAAACCCAAAATAGGGTGTTCAAACCTCTTCTAGATTTGGGAAATATGAGAACACTTCCAAGTATGTGGTTGTACCTATAGTGGAAGTGAGCCTCTATCTTTAAGGGATATCTCCATGATGTGTCTTGAAATTCTCACACCTATGTTAATGCTTGCTTATGGGAAAAGAATTAGAAGCTATATGAAAGATGCCTAATCTAATGGGGTGATACACCAAGATGTATTCCATATGACCATCATACTTTCATACACTAATAAACATGGCATACAAACTAACTTCTAAGTCTTATGGATTTTGACATCAATATTTCAATATGGAGGTGAGACGTATGAGAGATATCTAAGGTAAGTGAACCATAGGACAGTTGTAAACACTAAGGCTCATTGTACACTTAAAATATAGGCTGATACACTTAAAAACACTTCATATGACCTATTAGAATAGAAAATATTTCAGAAACATGAAAGGATAAGGGAATAAAGGATATATAATAATCACTTTGCATCACCATACATCACTTGCATAGTAAGACAATTGTTCAAAAATTGAAAATCATATTTTCATTTAATGTTCAAAGGAAAAATATGATGTGATTCTAACAAGGATCCTCCATACATAGAGTGGAACAATTTTACAATAGCTCAAGAGCTATATTTATAGAATTTGGGAGAGAGAAGTGGTCTAAAAGGGAATAAAATTAGTTTAACCTCATTTGAACCATGGTTATAACTACTTCTGTAATGACACTCTTTGATGGTTGTAATGGCTAGATCAAGTGGTTTCAAGCTAAGTCCTAAAATCAATGTGGTTATAATCATCAGATCAATCTATTAGAATTTGTACTAATGCTAAACTATTCCAAACTAGTTTATCATGATGTGTATAGTTGAGAGAAGAGGTTCATTTCATGTAGTTGGTCTTGAAGATGAAACCATTGGAACCTACATGTATGCCTTCATGTCATCCATTGAAATTCTCTCTTATTTCAACTATATCATGTTTAAACTAATATCCATGCTCATGGGTCTACTATAGATGGAAAACTAATGTAATGGCATTGGTTTTCATAGAGTCCTTACATTAAAACAAACCCACAGACCATATAGTACCTTATGGGCTCCACAAGGTCCAAAAAGACCCACTTTATCTCTAAAAGATTTGAAAGTCCATCAAAACTAGGTGATTCTTTAGAGAAGAGAACATAATCACAATGATGAACCCTAAAAACCATAAAAACTCAAACCAGAGGTCCACATTAAGCTCTAATGATAGTCCTTTTATATTCTTCATACTTGACTATATCTGTTAGACCACTCCATGGAATTTGAATGAGATTTAATGGAATTGGGAAGGCCTTGTAAAATCTTGATTTCCATAGTTGAAAATGGTTTCCCAACCTTCATCAAAAACCTTAGAATTGACTTTGCTCTAATTAGTTATTGAAATCTAACTCAGCTTGTTGACACATTGACTCATCTCATTCCATTGATTTTAATTGGTATGAATTCCCATTAGATTTTCATCTTCTCCTAGTTGAACAAATCATTGACACTTGTCATGCACACATTTGCTCTTGAGATTCATTAACCCTTTGATCTCTTTTCATGATTAGATCTAAGTGTATGATTGAATTCAGACCATTAGATCAACTAAGACCCATTATTTGAAATCTAATGACTAGTCCATTATCTTAAAATTGACATACTCATTCCCATCAAATGACATTTATGTGATTGTCATTTATGATCACATGAACATCAAATTTATGCTTAATAAGATCTATCTTGCTCTATATTAAAGTTGATGTCTCACCAACCATCATTTGGCATCCCATAAAAAATAACTAACATCTCATAGACCATTAAATTTAGGATCATATGGATTTCTATAGTGGATTTAATTTGATGTTAGTGCAAACAACTTATATTTTCTTGACCAACTTTGTATATTTATATCTTGAAGCATGATAATCATGAAGGAACAAAAATTTTAGGAGATGTTTTTGATACCAAAAATAATGAACCCATTTGATTTATTGGTTCCAAAAAATTCCTGAGTGAATATATTAAGTACTCAAGTTGGTTGGTCTAATCTACTCCTAGGTGATATCCTGGTGATGATCAAGCTCATTTGGCTAAGTATGGGAAAATTAGTGAAATATGATTGAGGGGCCAACTTTGATCATGTATATCTTAATTTTCCCTTTAGAATATGACCTAAAATTTGGTGAATATAAACTTGGCACAAATGTGAACAAATCCATATGACTAATTTTCCCTGACTCATCTACATGTGGTAATGGTGATGTCAGCAAAGTGCCTACTCAAAAAAAAATCCACTAGACCCAAGATGTCTATATGAACATAATGAAGAACTAGATGGACACCTTGAATTTGAAAACTTGTTACAATCACTCTTGAAATTATTAAGGGTATTTTAAACACTCTCCATCTTCTCATCAATTAGCAACATGATCCATGCTCTAACTACACTGATCACTATGGAGACCTGACACTTGCATATATGACTCTAAAAAGGTCCCTTAGATACCAAATGAGACAAGGACCAAACTAGACTATGACTCAACCAAAATGGCATAAGAAATGACATAAACAAAAATAAAACATACCCTATGACATTATAAAAATCCTCTAGACAATATTTTTACTATAGGGGGTTGACCCATTTTGGCCTATGGGGAAAAGTGGTCAACAATATCTTCATTGATGATTTTCGAGCCATAATTGCCTAGTGTGATATGAGATTTAATTAGTATGTATAAGGGATAATGGTTTATGTGACTTGATTTAGAGGTCTAAGAATGTTTCCTTAAGAATATCCTTATGATGAATATGTTCTTGTGTAAGGTATGTGATATGGTTGAGAAAGATGACATAAGAAAGGTTTGATCCATTTGAATGTTAAGTATATACATGATTTATATGTTTAATATATGATAAAAAAAATATATGATGTTTCTATAAGGTTTAAAAATACATTGGAGGTGATAAGAAGACTTTGGAATATTTGTATGATTTTTTAGGTCATCCTAGTCTACTTGTCAAATTAGGTCGAGAGAACAGGTTGGTGATGTTAAAATTCACACATGTGAAGGTATAAGGAGTAATTTGATATATGGATGGAATACAATATGAAAGAAGAAAAAATGTTTAAAATTTTAGGTCTATTCGATGTATATAATTTTTTTTAATAAAGGTCAAATAGGCCTTCCTTGGATGATTTCATCATTTCCATACATAGTCATTTTTGCATAAAAATATAACTGTTGGAATTCAAATATTTGAATTTATAAAAGAAAACTAGTCTATAGTATGTTGATTTTAAATTTTGATAATGTAATAATTTTATGATGGTGTAAAAATTAAATTTGTATAAGACTCCAGGATATATCCAAAAGCTATGATTTAGACCCTTGACTAACTATATAGATAAATTTAGTGTGGTCCAAATTTGATTGAGGGTTTGACTTTATTTTGTAAGTGACTCAAGAAGGATGTTTGAGTTTTTATTGATAATTTTATATGTTTCAAGGTGAATTATATATTGGAGAGTGTTTTAGACTCCCTAAGGATCATCTAAATGGATTTTGGATGTTTGACCAATCCATATTTAGTATGAACAATTAATTGAAAGTTGAATCTTTATTAGTTCATGATGTTTTCATGAACAAGGAAAATGATTGATAGGTTTGAGTTATGAATCTTAAGATGGTTTTGGTCTTTTGAGGATGTATTAAGATTCATGTATCATGGACCCATACACTTGAAAGTGGTCTTGTGTTACTACTTTGTTTGATGATGTGTGTAAGGGGTGAATATGTCTCCATTAGACCTAAAAGGGCCACTTAGGCATAAATGATTGAATTTATGACTTAAGTGTGGCCTATGGATGATTTAACAAATATATATTATTATTTTTGATGAAATTATGTATTTAATAGATGTCTTAGGTGATAAATAAAGTCTTTTGTCTGACAAAGAAGGGTTAGAGAAAGAATCATGGATAAGAGAAGGTTGATTAAGCCTTTTAGTAAAGTTAGATAAAGAAAGAATGAAGTGAATGGTAAGTGATTTTTAATTAGGGTAAGAGGCATTAAATATATCAAAAAATCATGTTGAATATGTGATAAGGGTATTATAGTGTTTGTTGCAGGTCTGACCGTGTGTATAAATGTAGCTTGAGTGAAGAAGAAGAATAATTGTTGCATGCCTACGTGAGAGGTAGATTTGAGATTATTTGAGATATAGAATACCATCATCATTTATGTGAAATAAAAAAATAAATGCGTATTTTAATATTATTTATTGAGTGGGTGATTGATAAATAAAGGGGCTTGTAGCCTCCTAGCAAATTGGAGCTTGTTGAAGTCTAGTTGGTGCTAGATGAATTTGAGGGGTTGGTGCTCCTTATGGAGTGGGTTCTTCACTAAAGTCTCTTGTTTGTTGGGGATCAAACAATAATAGATTACACTTGTGAAAGCAATAAACACAGAATTAAATTAGATTGACAAGTAATTAGAATGATAAACAATAAGAACAAGAGATACAAGAAACCACCCTAAAAACTTGTATTAACAAACTCTTTACAAAAGGAATACAATTGAAGAAACTTCTTTCTTCCACACCTCTCCTAGATGTATAGATCTCTCACTAGATCTCTATTCCTCAAGAGCTCTCTCTCTCAAGAACAATCAACTCCAACAAGCTTGGATTGATTCAATTCTGTACTATTCTTTTCACATAATGAATTACAATAATTCACAATAACTACAATAACTATAATAAGCTAGGAAGATCTAATTCTACATATAGAATTAGGAGACTTGAGCATGCACTTCCAATAAGCAGTTAAGCCACTTGAACAAGGGCTCTAAAAATAGTATTGCCAATAATAGAGACGTGAGCTTGATACTACAACTCAAACTCATCATGCAAACACTCACTTCTGTCCACGAAAATAGCTCTCTAGACACGCAGGTAACCGACGTCAGTTCTTGCTGTTTGTCTGTGACCACCATCGACCGGCCTACTACCGATGTCGGCATCTCTGCAACTACTCCTGACCGACGTCGATCGCTCTTGACCGATGCCAGTGTCTGTGTAGACCTGAATCTACTAATGTATGTTCCTTGGTGAAGCTTTTTAGCTCCACACCCTAACAATCTCCCACTTGGAGATAAACAGCTACACCAGTACCTATACAGCAACATCTTCTAGATCCTCCATCTTCAACTCAATCATGAAGACCAACAAAAGTTGAATGAAGATTCAACATCTCCTTTGTAACCAGCTTGGTTAAAATATCAGCAGGATTCCTATCTGTATGGATCTTCTCTAGCTTCAACTCACCATCTTCCAATACCTGTCGTATGAAGTGATACCTTAGCTGTATGTGCTTTGTTCTTGAATGAAAGGCTGAATTCTTAGCCAAATGGATTGCACTCTGACTGTCACTATACAATCTGTAACTCTCATGCTCTCTACCAAGCTCATTCATGAACCGTGTCATCCATATCATCTCTTTGCTAGCTTCTGTGGCTGCAATATACTCTGCTTCTGTAGTTGACAAGGCAACAACCTTCTGCAACTTAGATATCCAGCTAACTGCCATTCCACCTACAGTGAAAACATAACCTATAGTGCTCCTCCTGCCATCCAAATCACCTGCCATATCTGAATCTACATAGCCATGTAGAGAAGTATCTGAACCTCCATAGCATAAGTGCTTACTACTGGTTCCTCTCAGATATCTAAGGATCCACTGAACTGCTTTCCAATGTTCCTTACCTAGATTGGCCATATACTTACTTACCACTCCCACTGCTTGGGCAATATCTGGTCTAGTACACACCATTGCATACATCAAACTCCCTACTGCGGAAGAATATGGAACCTTACTCATGTACTCTACCTCATCATATGAATTAGGACATTGTTCTTTACTCAACTTAAAATGTCCAGCCAAAGGTGTGCTTACCGGTTTAGCATCCTGCATATTGATCCGTTTCAACACCTTGTCCACATAATCTTCTTGAGACAATATCAGCCTGTGATTTTTCCTATCTCTCTTAATGCTCATGCCAAGGATTTTCTTTGCTGCTCCCAAATCCTTCATAGCAAATGTTTGAGCTAATTTCACTTTAAGCTCAGAGATATCCTACATGTGTGATCCTGCAACCAGCATATCATCTACATACAACAATAGAATAATATATCTACCATTATCAAATCTCTTGAAATACACATAATGGTCTGATTGACACCTACTGTAGCCATGCTCAGTCATAAACCTGTCAAATTTTAAGTACCATTGCCTAGGAGCTTGCTTGAGGCCATACAAGCTTTTCTTCAGTCTGCACACAAACTTCTCCTTACCCTTGACCTCAAATCCTTCTGGCTGTTCCATATAATTTTCCTCATCCAAATCTCCATGAAGAAACATTGTCTTAACATCTAGCTGCTCAAGATGCAAATCCTCAAAAGCAACCAAAGACAATACAACCCTTATAGAAGTCATTTTAACAATAGGAGAAAAAATCTCACCAAAGTCAATACCTAGCTTTTGTGCAAATCCTTTCACTACCAATCTGGCCTTATATCTCATCTATCCATTCTCACCTTCTTTCAACCTGTAGGTCCATCTGTTCTTGAGTGTTCTCTTACCAGCTGGCAATTCAACCAAATACCATGTTTGGTTCTCTCTTAAGGACTCCAACTCCTCAATCATGCCATGCTCCCACTGACTCTTGGACTCCACCTGTATTGCTTCTTCAAAACTCTCTGGTTCTCCACCATCAGTTAGCAATAAATAAAATAAAGAAGGAGAATATCTAATTGGAGGCTTACTCACCCTTTCTGACCTCCTGATGGGTGTCTGAGACTCGTCCACAACACGCCATCCACCCAAATTCTCTAACAGTGACCAACCTCAGTCACCTGCAGACCTGTTACTAGTCGACGTCAGTTCTGCCTGACTAACCTCGGTACCTATCCTACCAATGTCGGTCTCTGTACAGCTGATGCCGGTTTTTGTCCTGCCGATGCCGGTTCCTAACCTACCGATGTCGGTCTCTGTGTTTTCCTTTAAGTGATTATTTCTTTTTCCCACAAGCTCATCTTGGACTTTCACCTCGTCCAATTCACCATTGCTCTGCTCAGATTGATTCAACTTTCTTAGTTGATCACAATACATCACTCTTTCATTGAAAACAACATCACGGCTCCTGATTACCTTGTTAGTTTCTAGATTCCACAATCTGTAACCAAAATCATCTGAGCCATAGCCAATAAACGTGCATCTCATAGACTTAGCATCAAGCTTCTTTCTATTTTCCTTATCTATATGCACAAAGGCTTCACAACCAAAAACTTTGAGATATGAGAGATCAACCTTTTTACCTATCCATGCCTCTTCTGGAATACCACCATCCAGCACTGTAGAGGGTCCTATGTTAATCAGGTACACTGCAGTGTCAACAGCTTGTGCCCAAAATTGTAAGGGCAAACCAGCATGCAATCTCATACATCTTGCACGCTCCATTATTGTCCTGTTCATCCTTTCAGCAATTCCATTCTACTGAGGTGTCGTTGGAACCGTCCTTTGCCTATGGATTCCATGCATGTAACAAAAATCTCTAAACTTATGACTGCAGAACTCACTGCCATTGTCTAATCTCAGGCACTTTAATCTTTTACCCATTTCATTCTCAACCATAGCTTTCCAAACTTTAAAAGTCTCAAATACATCAGATTTTCTTCTAATACAATAGATCCATACCTTCCTTGTAGCATCATCTATGAAAGATACATAGTACTGTGATCCTCCAATGGAAGCAACCTGAGCCGGTCCCCACACGTCTGTGTGAACAAGCTCCAACTTATGCCTCTTCTTAGTAGACCCAGTCTTTAGAAAACTAACCCTTTTCTATTTTCCAAATACACAGTGCTCACAAAACTCTAGATCTATGCCTTTTAAATCTAAAAGCATACCTTTGGACTTAGGAATTGACATCCCCTTCTCACTCATGTGGCCAAGCCTTGAGTGCCACAAATTAGCATCTGCATCTGAAGTAGATAATACAGAAGGAGATTTGTTAGTAACACAATTACACAAATAGAGAGTACCTTCTCTCTTACCTCTGGCCATAACAGGTGCACCCTTGGTCACCTTCTAAGATTCTATTGTGAGAGTTACTATACAACCCTCATCCCCTAACTTTCCTATAGAAATCAAATTTCTCTTCAAGCTAGGAACATGCATCACATCTCTCAACACCCATGTGTTGCTATTCTACATCTTCAGCTGTACTTTACCTTTGCCAATTATTTTACAGGGCTCATCATCCCCTAGATACACTATTTCAAAATCTCCATGGATATAGTCACTGAAATATTCCCTGTTAGGGGTAGCATGAAAAGATGCACCAGAATCTAATACCCAAGATTCTATATTATTATGTAGAGAAAAAATTAAAGCATCTTGTGCAATACCTGCAACCTTGGCTTCTTCCTTTCCTTCGTGTTGATTGTCCTCCTTAGGTTTTGACCAACAATCTCTACTTATGTGCCCCATCTTTCCACAATTCCAGCATTGTGGCCTTCTGCCATTTCTGGATTTAGATCTGCCTTTCCCCTTAGATTTGGATCTTGATCTGCCTTTCTTGTTCTTCTCTTTGAGCCTTCCCCTGCTCTCAAAACTTAAAGTGTTCCTAGATGTCTCTTCTATGCTTTTCTTGCATATTTCCTCATTCAAGATAACACTAACAACATCCTCTACTTTCAAAATATTTGATGCAGATGCAGTATTACTTACTGCCATTACTAAGCCATGCTAGCTTTTAGGCAAAGAACATAATATTAAAAGAGCTTTTATTTCATCATCAAACACTATATTCACTGAACTTAACTTATTCACAATTCCATTGAAATCATTCAGATGAGTAGAAACAGATCCACCTTCATTCATATGCAAATTAAATAACTGTTTCATAAGATATACCTTATTAGAAGCTGAGGGTTTTTCATACAAATTTTCTAACGTAGTCATCAACTCTACCGTAGACTTTGCCTGTGATAAATTGGATATCACAGTGGATGCTAGACTCAGTCTTATAGACCCCAGAGCCTTTCTGTCAAGAACTTCCCATTCTTCATCCTCCATGTCTTTGGGCTTCTTTGCAACCCCACCTATGGTAAGTAGAGATCTTTCTAATACAGATAATCCTCTATCTGCATTCTCCAGTGTTGGTAATTTTTGCCATTAAACTTTTCCATTCTCAGTTTACTTTCATCTGCCATTGCTTCTCCCACTCAAATAGAAATCCCTGCAGAAACTCTTGTGAGAACCTGTAATCAATACACACTACACAAATCTAAACCACCTATTAGTGAACCTGAGATTTGATACCACTTGATGGATATTAAGCTCTGAACCTATAACCTAGGCTCTGATACCACTTGTTGGGGATCAACCAACAATAGATTACACTTGTGAAAGCAATAAACATGGAATTAAATCAGATTGACAAGTAATTAGAATGATAAAAAACAAGAACAAGAGATACAAGAAACCACCCTAAAAACTTGTATTAACAAACTCTTTACAAAAGGAATATAATTGAAGAAACTTCTTTCTTCCACACCTCTCCTAGATGTATAGATCTCTCACTAGATCTCTATTCCTCAAGAGATCTCTCTCTCTCTCAAGAACAATCAACTCCAACAAGCCTGGATTGATTCAATTCTATACTGTTCTTCTCACACAATGAATTACAATAATTCACAATAACTACAATAACTACAATAAGCTAGGAAGATCTAATTCTACATATAGAATTAGGAGACTTGAGCATGCACTTCCAACAAGCAGTTAAGCCACTTGAACAAGGGCTCTAAAAATAGTATTGCCAATAATAGAGACGTGAGCTTGAGACTACAACTCAAACTCATCATGAAAACACTCACTTCTATCCACGGAAATAGCTCTCTGGACACGCAGGTAACTGACGTTGGTTCCTGCTATTTGTCTATGACCACCGTCGGCTGACCTACTGCCGATGTCGTCGTCTCTGCAACTGCTCCTGACCCACGTCGGTCGCTCTTGATCGACGCTGGTGTCTGTGTAGACCCGAATCTGCTAATGTATGTTCCTTGGTGAAGCTTTTTAGCTCCGCACCCTAACATTGTTTGTGATGTCTTATTTGACTATAGTACACTTTTTTTAGGATAGAGAGTGTTTTTTATCCCCCATGAGGGTTTCCCACATAATTCATGTGTTATGTACTTTGATGTTGCATTATTTTATTTATTCATTGTAATGAATGGTTTATATGCTTCATGGATGATTATGTTGAATGGTTAAGATTTGGAACAAGTAGAATTGATTTTTTTTATTGCATCACAGATTCATCCCCCTCAGTGATTTTTCTTCAAATAATTGTTATCATAGTAGGCCTTTTATTTAATCTTAATAGCTTGAAGGTAATCCCAAGTAGCACAAGATGGATAAGTAGTTGAGGAAAGAGAATATAGAATTGAGGTCAATGTTTAAAAGTCTTAGAGAGAATGTTAAGTCTTTTATGGAACACAAAGGAAAGGTGAGTCATCTTAAAACTAATTTTTAGATAATGATTGAAATAGTCAAGCAAGATAAGATGAAATTCAGGATCTTAAGGATCTATTAAGGGTTACAAAGACAAATATTAGTTGAAAAGAGGAAGAATATTCTAATTTGAAGACTAAGTTAATTGATTTGAAGATTGATCATGATAATTTTATATTCAAATTGAGCAATTTCAAGAAAGGCAAAGAAACAGTTACAACCAAGGAGAATACAAACATAAATAACAACCTAAAGAAATTCATCAAGCAACCCAATGTTATAAGGTATGGAAATTCATTTCATGGTCATTTATTTGAGTGCCATAAGTTTGGTACTGAAGCAAAGGATTGATAAAATACCTCAAGAAATAAGTTAACTTTGGAACATGAAAAAAAATCACTTTTTTATAGTTATCTTAAGTCTGGTCATGTTGCTACATTCTAGCCAATTAGATCTCCTAGAATGCATGAGAAAAGGTTAACCCAGGTATGGAGACCTAAGATAGTTAATATTGATCAAGATTAACCTAAGAGACAAGATGATATGTTTGTGAAGATAGAAGTGAAGGAGGAAGATGTTGAATCCAAAGAGGATACCAAGTATAGAAAGTTTCAAATCAAGAGGTTCAAATAAAAAATGAGGGACTGAGGTTATCCTAGTTACACTTTATTCTAAACACCTATGAAATATGGTGTCTCTATCTAAGATTCATAGAGGCATTCATTTTCAAAGAATAAAGTGATGTTTTATCAAGGTTATTTTGATCTTGAAAAGTAGTTTGTATATGTTTCAATGAAGGATGTGTCTTGATTCATAGAGTTCTTTTTGTGTCTAGATGACATGTTTTGAGTTTCCTATCAAATTCAGATAGTGGTTGTTGAAGTTTATTCTTTAAGCATATATTAAGTGTACTAAATAATAGTTACGTCATCTAATATTTTTTTCATAAATATATGTATATAATTCCCATGATTTATAGCTGATCTAAAAGTGTGATTTGATTTGAGAAAATCTCCTTACAAGATGATTGTTTCATAAAGGTATCAACAATGGTAGAGTAGGTGTATTTGAATAATTGAGTATGATTATTAATCATAAATTTAAAGTTGTATGAGTGTTTAAAAATATAAATAAGGTATCATTTCACTTGTTTCTGTGTTCCTTGTCCTGAGATTAAATGTTTAGAAAGTAAAATAGATCTTTGAACTGACTGGTACAGAGCAAGGGTTTCTTGAAGTCTTAAGAGAAAAAATCCTAGAGTGTACTCCTTAAACAAAATTACTATTGTATGACCTATGGAAGTATAATGTACATAAGTAAGATGGTATACAATGTATTATAGTGGTTGTCATGTTTATATTCTAAGTATGTACTCATAATGAGGGATAAGAAGCATGATTAGATTAGTGATATGTTTGATTTGAATATTGGTATTTTTAGACCAATATCTTTGAAGGTAGAGAATTGGTGTTTGAAGACCCAAGTTAATATGAATATATTAAAATGTAATGACAAGTTATATATGACCTAAAGATGACCATCTATGTCTTGTAGGTGGTCTAAACCCTCTTAAAACCCTCATGTCGACCTGATGATGATGAAATTGATGGAAATGACTCACAATGGTTTAGATGATCTAGTGTGATGTTTGGATATTATACAAAACTATCTCATGTAATTAGAATGGGAATTGGTTTATCATGACTATGAGTGGAACCTATAGAAAAGGTGTTATTTCCAAATTTTTTGCTATGACAGTCAATGTTGACCTGGTCAAACTATGCAAGTCAATGGAGGTTGAAGGTTAGGTATTTTTCAACAATTCCATGAGGTATTATGAGAAATAAATAGCCTATGTTTTAATATTTTTTTACCAACCAATTTGTCTAGTCACTAGTAAGGGAAATAGTGAAAATAGTGAAAAAAACTAGTTAAGTGAAAAATGTGTTTTAAGATGATAAATCATTGTTTAAGGACGACCAAATTCACATGAAGATGTATTACAAGACTTTTATAATCTATCCATGCATTCGAGTTAGTTCCTAATCTTATAAGGGTGTCCAATATGTTGACTCAGAGTTGATTATGTGAACTAAGAGGGATAATACCATAGATTGATCAACAAGATCACTATTTTGCTTAATGACCTAGTTCCTTTTAGATTGGATGATGTTATAATGGTGTCATATTATGTGTTTCATACATTAATTATCATGGGAAGTGTTTGTGTAAGTGTTTGAGGTAAAATTTGCTTTGACTAGGTTTTTGAGGCTAACTAGTAGTACTTAGTAGGTTTCTTAAAGTAGTATTTTTGAGGCTTTAGAGGCTAAATGGAGGTGATCATGGAGTTGGATTATGAGAGATAATTTGAAGATAATTAACCAAATTAATCATGGTTTGATATGGTCTAATTTTTTTTAAATATTTCCTAAGCCTAGATGACTTAGGGGGAGTCTCTTTCAGTGTTATTGAAGGCATGGTTAAGTTGGTATGTTGTTAATGAATAGGTCTATGAATATTTTGTTAAAAATTATATACTTGGTGATAAGGGAGAATTTACAGATGTTCTTGAGGTCAAGTGAAGTTTAATTTATCTTCACATGTTCTTTAATTGGCCCACTTTGTCATTGTGTCAAAGGGCAAAAAATAATTGTAGAAAGGGAGAAAAAGATTAAATAAGGGAGAGATGATTTGATACTTTTGTGATTGTTATGTGTAGGTGTTGACATCAATGGAAAAGGGGATATTTTTGGAGTATTTTAAATTATGTCTCTATTGTGTTTGAGAGTATTCATGTGATGTCAAGTGCGTTAGTGTTTATATGACAAAGTGTGCCAATGTATCTTGTGTGAGATATCTTCATTGATGGCTTTTGAGCCATAATTGCCTAGTTTGATATGAAATTTAATTAATATAAATAAGGGATAATGGTGTATGTGGATTTATTTATAGGTCTAATAATATTTCCTTAATAATATACTTATGATGAATATATTCTCCTACAAGGTATGTGACATGGTTGAACAATATGGCATAAGCAAGGTTTGATGCATTTGAATGTTGAGTATGATGGAAAGATTTCATGATGTTTATATGAGGTTTTGTAATCCATTAGATGTGATAGTAAGAATTTTTAAAGTGTGTATCCTTGTTTACGTCATCTTAGTCTACTTGTCAAATTAGGCTGAGAGAGCAGGTTGGTGATGTTAGAATATGCATGTGTGAAAGTCTCATGAGCAGTTTGATATATGGATAGAATCCCCTATGAAAGGAGAACATATGTTGAATATTTTAGGTCCATTTCATGTATATATAAAAATTTATTAAATTTCAAATAGGGCTTCTAAATTTTATTTCCTCATTTCCATATTCATTTTTGCAAAAAAAAAAATGATTGTTGGAATTTAAATATTGGAATTTACAAAGGAAAACCAGTATAGATTATTTTGATTATAACTTCTGATAATGAAAGAATTTTATGATGGAAAAAAAATAAAATTTTCATAATACTCTATGATATATCCATAAAATATGATTTCAAGCCTTGACTGACCAAATAGGTGCATTTATTGGGGTCTAAAGTTGACTGAGGGTTTAAATTTCTTATGCAAGTGACCCAAGAAGGATATTTGAGTTTTTATTAATGGTATTTGTATGTTTTAAGGTGAATTAATATTGGATAGTTTTGTAGACTCCCTAAGGATCATATATATGGATTTTTGATTTTTGACCAATCCATCTTCAGTATGAACAATTACTTGAAAGTTGTATGTTTTGTCATTCATGGTGTTTTCATGAACAAGGCAAATGATTGATAGGTTTGAGTTATGAATAAGTATCTTGAGATGGTTTTTATATTTGGAGGATGTCTTAGGGGTCATTTATCATGGACCCATACACTTGGAAGTGGTCTTGTGTTACTCATTTTCTTGGTGATGTGTGTAAGGGGTAAATAGGTCTCCATTAGTCATAAAAGTGCCACTTAGGCCTAATTAATTGACTTTATGACCTAAGTGTGACATATGGATAATTTTTCAAACCTATATGATTGTGTTTGATCAAATTATGTGTGTAATATATGACTTAGGTGCTAAATAAAGTCTTTTAGCTAATAAATAAGGGTTAGAGAAAGAATTATATATAAAAGAGGTCTAATTAAACCTTTTATGCAAGTTAAATAAATAAATAATGAAGTGAATGGTAAGAGATTTTTCATTAGGGTAAGAGGCTATGGAATCTATTATAAAATAATTTTAAATATTTGATAAGGGAAGTTTGAGTGAATAAGAAGAAGAATTGTTGCATGCCTATGTGAGAGGCATATTTGAAATTTTTTGAGTTATAGAATACCATCATCAGTTGTGTGAAATCAATAAAACAATATGGAGTTTCATATTATTGATTGAGTGGGTGATTTATTAGCAAAGGGGGTTACATCTTCTTATCAAGTTGGAACTTGTTGAATTTTAGTTGGTTCTAGATGAATTTGAGGGGTCGGTTCTCCTTGTGGTGTGGGTGCTTCACTAAATCCTTTTTTTTTTGATATGTTATAGGACTATAGTCCATTTTTTTATATGCTTGAGAGTGGGTTTAATCCCCCATGAGGGTTTTCCACATAATTCATGTGTTATGTGATTTGATCTTGCATTATTTTCTTTGTTCATTGCAATGAAGAATGGTTTATATGCTTCATGAATACTTATGTTGAATGGCTAAGATTTTGAACAAGTGGAATTGAATTTAATTTACTTGAATCACTAATTCACCACCCACCTCTCATTGAATATTATTTTAATAGATATGTATAAACAATAATTACAACATAATATATTTGAAAGTGAGAGACACATGTGTAATAAAGACATTGTTTTTAGCAAATTTTTAATCAAATAACTCATAAAATTATATAGGAAAATCCATAAGGAAAACTGGATATTTCCTTTACATAATTATTTCTTCAAAAATGTCTAAATATATTATTCATAACCAATTATGACTCTTTTTATAAAATGGTTAAACACAAAGACAACATAAGTATTTATTCATGAGTAGCATAATTCTACTAGAAAGCACCAATGTTTAGTTCATTTCAGCAAGCTTGATTATTATTCCTAACAACAATCCCATATATATATTTATATAAGTTCTAATAATTTATAGATAATTTTAATCCCATTAACTCTTCACATTAAGATATCCAAATAGATATACAATTTTAAAAATTTCAATTACTAATGGAAATAATTTAAGCAAGGAAACCATTTTGTTAATCTATTTGAAAGTGCCACATAGGCTAAACACTTTTAACACATACAAGATTCTTCTCAAGATCCTATAAATAAAGGATTTATAATAGTAACACCTCATTTTAACTCTAACATCTCAATAATATAAAACATATGTCTTAATCCATAGTTGGAATATTATCCAAAATCTATTTTTAACAAGAATATTAGAAGTTGGATAACTACTACAACATTAGTAATATATTAGATTAATTTATATTTTATCATAAGTGAGAGATACATATTTCAATCTTATCAAGTACATAGTAACCTATTATTATTCTAAAACATTCTATGTCCACTCCTTAGTAGTTTTTGGCCATAATAAAAAAGGTTGACTGCCCAGAATTTTGTCATCATCAAGATGCAGCTCTAGAAACCCCTAACCCTAAGACTCTTAGCTCTGAGCATGTTTAAATCACTTGGTAAAGGAAAGGTTGGATTTCTAATGGTATTTAACACAAGGGAGATACCATGCACCACATATAGTCTTATTATCGATTATTACCTAAAGAGACTTCTAATACCATATATAAATAAAAAAAGCATTCATTTGATCCTTAAAGTGAAGCTAATAATATAGGAATATAAACTAGAATGTAATATTTCATAGTGTAAACAAGTCCCATCATCTATTTGAGTAGTAAGAGGATATATCACTCTATTAATTTCATACAATAGTCATGGGAGGGTTAAGCAGTCTACTATCATGTTTCATCATGAGAGGGTTTAATAACATCCACCATGACATTCATAGGAGGGTAAAAAATTCTACCACCATGTCTAGCATAAGTTTTAACACTCTAAACCAAACCCTTATGATAATATATTTTAGTTCTCTCCAAGTTTTAGGTAACATGTGATTGCTCCAAAGGTTATGGGTGACCTATAAGAGGTGCAAAACTCTAGTTTATGGGGATAAATACCCTAATACATAAATTTGATCTCACTTCTTAAGACCTAATTATTTTCTATAGTGAAAATGGATAGATTAATGAATTAAATAAACATAAATTAATGAGGTGAAGCACCAATATTGATCTATCCAATCTAACTTATCTTCAATAAACACTTCATGAATAAAGTAAAGATTAAAGACAGAAAAGATTTATAATGAACTCCTAAGCATAAATATTTAATTTAAAGGCTATGGTGGATGTTTGAAAATTCAAGGTAATTGAAAAGATTTATATTTAAGGCACTATCAATCAACTTACTCTTCAAAATACATACCAACACTTTGGAACATCACATGACCTACATAGGATAAAATTATAGATACTAGGTGAAGGAAAGGGATAATAGAGTAGGATGGAGCTTAAAACTTATCAAAATAAACAAACATATACACACTAATTCTATTAAATAAACCTTAAAATAGTCCTTCTTTATTGATTTAAAGAGGTTTTCAAAATATAATTTTAGTAGAGTCCTATTATACCCATTTGATAGATCCTTACAATAGTTCTTAAGACTAATTTTATAAGACATGATCAAGAGAGAAAAGAATAACATTGTAATATAATTTTCATTGAAAGGTCATAATGGTCATCATTCATTCAATGAATAGCTAAAGTAACCCTCCATGTTATGTCATTCATTTTCTCCATGGTTGTTGCTTCAATGAGTAGTATTAAGTCTTAAAGTCTATTTTTAGCTAATATTAACCCCATGTTAGTCATGTTCATGTCAATAATAGTAAATTACATCTCCTAATTATTATTAAAAATCATTGAATTGATTCAATTATCCCCCCTCCATGATGCATTTAGCATCCACGTGTTTCTTACATGTTAGTATGATTTGGAAAACTATCCCCAACCTTTATGGTGGGTAGGACATGGGTCTAATCATCTCATTATGTAGTTATAGATGTTTCATGACCTCAAATAACTTATTTGGAAACCATATACATCCATGAACATCTTCTTTTACTGATTAATTAGGCCTATTAGACAAGTAGCCTAGTCTCTTGATTGCTCGCTATTTGGATGGCTATAAGGATTGAATTAAATATTAAATATAAATGAGTGAACCTTATTAAATCATAAAATAACATTATATACCAATAATTATGTTCTCTAAGAATATCACACCTATAATTCTACTTACTTAGATGACTAGGTCACCTCCCTTTAGCATAACTAGATTGTCTATTCAACACAGACTTGAATGAGTTTTTATATGTATAAGAGTGAGTGTTTCATGATTTGATAAGGTGAAAAATATCTCATAATACCTTCTTAAATTAATTTAAATCCTTGAATAAGTTATTCACCTTAGTGATATCATTAAATCATGCAAAAAAAAGTGTTCTAGATGGGTCTATAAAATAGTCTATACAGACCAGTAGCATGAATGGAACCCCCTAATAGTTTAATATGATATCCAAGTGTTTAATAGGCCATTAAAATGAATTCAAATGAATTTTATCCTATATATACTCATTCAAGTCATTATTAGGGTTTTAGGGAGGTTTAAGGTGGTTTGGGTTCTTAACAATAGTTCATAGAGGTTAGGACCTTAACCTCAAAACCAATTCCATTGAACTCTTCTATACAAGGCCCCTCAAATCTCCCAAATTGATCAGCTCCCAATGCAATGTTTCCATATAGTTAAGAGCTCATCAAGTTGCTCTTTGGGTAATAATTATGCATTTTATCCACCCATAAGGCATTTTTTGGCCAAATTGATGAACTATGACCTTTTCTATACAAACAAAATATTCTAACACATGTTAAAATACCTCATAAAAATTTATATAGTGGTTTGAGGCATCATTCAACTCCATTTTATCCTCTATTGTAGAATTCAAGTAGCACTACCTTAAGAGAAGTGATAGACCAGCATGCCTAAATGTAGGGTTTCTAAGTTTTGACCCCAAACTAAATCTATGAATAATTTAAATCAACCCTTGATAATATAAAATCAACCCCTTATGACCTATAGATAATCTATAATATCTTTATTAATCCACTTATCTCTTCTTTGTGTGTATATAGTCCTCTACTTAGGTACCTACGCATGCTTGCAAGTGAATTTTGGACATGGATACCCTTATAGGTGTCTATTGGATAATTTATTGATACCTATGGATACCTTTCCCTCATTAAAAACACATAGGATGTGTATATCTTTCCCATTCTCTTATATATAGGCTCAAAATATCTCTTTTAGGCTTGAATTATATAACACATACCTTGTACATGCTAACTAGTAGAGTTTTTGGGTGAATAAGGTACTTGGGGAAACCATTAAGACTACTTAAAAGCCCAAATTATTCACTTAGAGGTGTTTAAGGGTGTAATTCATTGATTAGGTCTTAATCATGGTTTAAGGATAGTTTTGGATGTCTATCATCTTAATAATGGTTCATAGAGTACATACCTCTAAACCAAAAAAAATATTCCATGAACATCTAGACCATAGACCCCTTTAAATATATTCAATATCTCTTAGTCCTATGATAATTTTATGATGAGATATGAGTGAAATTTTGTGTCCTTTGAGCTTCTTGCAAGGAAATCTATACAGGTTAAAGTGTTAAGGTCTATTCATAGATTTGGGCATTGAATCCCACTCTTTCTTCCATGGATCTTAAGTGAATTAGGGGCCCTAAATCCCCCAAATATAACTATGTATAAATGTTCATGCCATGTGATATATGCATGCTTGAGTTGGTATCTCAACATGGTTACTTAGGATAGTGGTTCCTTTGAGCTTCTTGCAAGGAAATCTATACAGGTTAAAGTGTTAAGGTCTGTTCATAGATTTGGGCATTGAATCCTACTCTTTCTTCCATGGATATTAAGTGCATTAGGGGCCCTAAATCCCCCAAATATAACTATGTATAAATGTTCATGCCATGTGATATATGCATGCTTGAGTTGGTATCTCAACATGGTTACTTAGGATAGTGGATCTTAAGAGGATGTTAAGACCAAAATTGACTATTTCCTTGCACTCTAATACTTAAACACTTATTTCAGATACCATATCAATATTATTAACCTTATTATGGCTTAAACATGATTTTGGTGGTTTGTATTTACCACTAAGGTGAGGATGGGGTCTTGAGGGTTCATGGTGCTTTAGGCCTTAGAATATAACTCTATGTTTTAGGACCTTAAGCCACCTTTAGGTGTGTATGTGAATCTAAAATCACTATAACACCCTTCTCCATTTGATCTCAACCTTTTTTAATTGACCTTATCTACCCAAACCATCATCTCAACCCCTCTTTCTCTCAATATTAACTTAACCATCATTATCTAGTGCAGATGTTTGAAACAGTTATTGGTGAAGATCCAAGTATCCTCATTTAGTTATTTATAATGATGGATTCAACGTTTAGTTGACATGTTTTCAATAATTTACCATATATTTATGGTTTGTCTACCCCTATATTAGCTAAAAAAAACTTATTTACATAGTCATACATCAAAGCCTATGTGTCTTGGGTGTGAAACCTAGATGAGGAAATCACCTTAAAAAAATATCACAATCATATGAGAGCCTAAGGGATACATATACCATCATCACCCAAATATTCCATTTTATATATTAGTGGCATTGCCATTTACTCCAGTCGTGCACTCTAGATTGAATCAATAAACCTAACTCACTATACATGCTTGAGCCATTCTACTAAGTCATCTCTCCAAACTCTTTATCCTTAGAAACACGATTTCTATGCTCTAACTACCATCTTAGTCTAAGTTCTCCCCTTATGTGCATATACCATTTGATGTTCAAGGTTAGGGGTAGACTATCTACAATCCTATAGGTATTGGTTTAGATTTTTTGACTATTAAGGATCCTTAAGTAGGTCTCTAAGTGAAAAGAGTCATTCTATGTCATATTTAAGACCTCAGTGGTCTTCCTTGAATATAAATCACACCATATTAATAGATCCATCTCCAAATTCCATGGCCCTTCTTTTTATTTTTTAGTCCCAACCACATATGATGATATTTAAAATAATTTAAGGTTAGCTATGTGTTATCTTCCTATAGTTGGCCATTAACCTTCTCAATAGGGATTATACTTGGATATGTCATTTTATCATAGTATCAATGGATCTTTATAGCCTTATAGAGAATTTGGACCTTGTCTCCATGTTTTAGGCTTGTGATGGAAGGTTTGAATCTATAGGTAATGGTTATAAGACCTTATGGAGTCTTCACTTGGAACATAGAACCTGATATGAGGTGAATATACTTGACAAGATCATTAGCTAGTAGAATTTATTTGAAATATATCAAAAGGATAGTTAACCCACACTCAAGATGACCTATGAATACTTAGGCACACCTATTCATATAATCAAAATGTAATAACATTTGGAGTCCATCAATCAAGCATATGGAGTGAGAAATTGAAACCTAGGATTCTTTGAATACCTTAACTTTTGGTAATGAACCTTAACTTTTGTTAAACAAGACTATGAAGGCACTGGAGAGATACTTTATCATTTATTATTTATCAGGGACATAATAAAGATGATTATTATGAGAAAGGGTTCTTCCACATATGTATATCACCTCAACTTCCTCTATTATGTTTTTATGACCTCTAATAGCCACCATCATGGAACATTATGTTCTCACTTGTAATGAAGCTCAATATGTAGGCATTCTCACCTAAAGGTAAGATATTGTGATAGTTGAAGGTCAATATAACCACTCTAATTGTAATAATGATGTAATAATAAATGAAATAAATCAAGGATCCATCACCAAACGTCAAACCACTATTAATTCTTATATATGTGCACTAAAGATCATTTTTCATCAATGGAACCTTTACTATAGTTTGTAGCTAGTGAAAACTTTTATGTTTCTTGTTCCCATAGGTTCAGAATTGTAAACCATGGGTGGATAATGAAATTAAAGAGTATATAGGACCTATTTAAGACATATATAACCATTGGTTTCATTAGTTAGGCCAAAAATTCACTAAAACTATTCCATATTTGACCCTGTGTGGATGTAGAAGGCTAATCTACTTGCCTTTAGTTCTTAACCCTTATTCATAAAGTACATGGGATTGATATGGAAACAAATACCTAGGATTAGAAGCACATTATACCCCCTTAATCTGGAAAATATTTTAATTGACCATCTTCTCTCTCTTATTTTTACTAAACATGAATTTGAGGTGTTATCCATGGCTGCCAAGGAGGATGATTAGAATGAGGGGTCAATTTTTTTATCTTTATTGGCCTAAAACTCTAGGATTATCTCACCTAATTTATATGTTCAACTCCCCCTACATATCCTTTAATCTTCCTAACCATTCATGTGTTGTATGGATTTGTACTTGAAAACTCCTAAAAAACACTAGATTCTTACATTTTATAGGTTTTTAGACCTTGAATCATTATTGGTGTGTAAGAAGAGGTTAAAAAGGGGTTAAAATACATTTTAAAACATGAATTATAGATGGGGAAGATGAAGAGTCATTTTTTCTCATGTGTGGGCCCCTCTTTAGTGTAAAATAAAGCATTTTGACTTTTGATAACACACCCATTACATATAAAAACATTTGATCATGGACATATGGTGATCATGGGGACCCTTGAAGGAATTATTGATGGTTTTAGTGGAATTTTTAGGTCAAATTGGCATCATTTTATGGTCAAAACCCCCCTTTAAGATAATATATATGGTTTCAAGAGAAGGCTTCAAATGTAGGTTACTTCAATACTTATTAAAGGACCCTAAAACATGCCAAATACCTAAATTAAGTTGTTATATGTTTTTATAAATGCATCATGTCTATAAATCAATCCTAGATCAGAGAAGATAGAGCATACCAACATTTTTGATTGGGAATACATTTGTTAAGTGGGAGCATGACCAAGATGGGGATCCACTAGACCTAATTAGGGGATCACTTATCATAATAAACTATGCTAATGAGGGTTCCAAATCTTCTAGACCAACACAATCACACAATAACCATAAAACCATCCTAGGTTTAGTATTTCACTTATGTTTAATAACTAATCTAGTGCTCACCAAAGCTTGTGGTACAATATGAGGGGTTAGTAAAGTAATCAAAACATGTATATGAGAATATAAATTAAGATAAGTATTAGTAAGACCCTAATACATGGAATATTATGAGTAATATTATTTGAGCCAATACTTATGCTACTTCTATCTATTAAAGAGAGGAGAACAAAGTTAGAATATACTTAGCTAAATGTGAACTAGTTAAGACTCAATCTCTCCCTTGGTCAAATGGGAGTCACAAGAGGTTTTTCTGGTTTTTAAGGATCACTAAGAAAGGCCAAAGCATCTAATACTTATCCACAAGACTATATTTTCCATGTAGAAACCCTAAACTAAGACTCCTCAAGTAGAATGGTGGAAGAGCATATTATAAAGAATCATGAGATAATAATAACTATTTATTGCATATTTAAATAATAACAAAATTATCTTGTATTTATAGGTATATATCACCCTAAACCCTTCTAAATATATTAGTTGTATAGGGTTGACCTAGTTGACCCTATATGTTTTTGGTCAATTATTCACTAGGTCCAAAGCTAGGTCAACCAAAGGGATAACATAACTCTAAAATTAAAATCTCTCAAAATATTATAGGGTTAACCCAATCAACCATGTATAGTAATCAAAGCTTGGAAATTATACAAGGTTGACCTAGTACAATTGAATGTCAAAAGGGGATTAAGGTGAGGAAAATAGGGATGAAAAAGAGGAAAAAGGTTAGAGGAGTGTGAAAGGGAGGATTAGTAGCTTAGGGAATGGTTTATGAGCTATTTGGATTGGTAATAATGTGGTAATAAGGGATAACAATCCTATGAAGTACTAAAGGTTTGCACACCCCTTTATTGGTGCACCCCTTAAGGTAGGCACTTAGAGAGATTGAGTCTTGATGGGTTCTTCCAAGATATAAAGTTTTAGTATTTGATAAAATTTAATAATGTTGTATATACATATTCCCCACTCAAAACTCATCATGTGCCACTAAGGAAAAATAGGGGATGGTGCCTTGAGAAAGAATAGGACACATAATGTTAAGGATAAAAAATGTTGTAGTATTTTAAAGCATAAAATAATTGAAAGTAAATGAATAAAATGGAAACTAAATAAAAATTAAATGTGATGCATACCTTGAATTACCTTTATAACTAGATGGTTTTCTATTGTGATGTTATTTTTGATTATGTAGGGCACAAAGAATGGTTTTGACAAACCCAAGAATACAAAACTAAAGAGCAAAAACAAATAAATTCAATATAACTCATGCTATGAACATGGGACATACTTGGGAATTTGGCAAGCTAAGGTGATAGGTGTTATGTTAGAACAAATGACTAAGTCAAAAACAAGAGAAAATCAGGTAACCAAAAAGCCAAGGCTACTAAAGATCAAAAAAATCACAAGTAAACCTTAAGTAAGAAAGGAAAACTCACGAAGTCAAACCAAGAAAAAATGTAAAAAAGGATGGTAATCAAACATATCAATGTAAAATAAGAAACAAAATGGTAAAACTCCATTGATGTGTAAACAGTAACAATCCTTATCTCACTCAACAATGTAAAAAGGTGCATAAAAGGGGAAAACAACATTGATCACTGAGAAGTAACAAGCTGACATAACTTAATAATGAAAAAGGGTATGTACTTAGGTGTCCATAAAAACAAGATATTAAAACAATGATACATGGTAAAGGGAAGAAAAATAAATCTAGGAATGTAAATATATCGTGTAAATAAAGTAATCCATAGTTACTTAAACATGTGGTTTTGATATAAGGATAGATAAAACTGAAATATAGTAATGCTAGCATGTTTTTAAGAGGTGAAGAAAAATGTAATTAGATAAGAGGGAAAATATATTTCAAATCATAATTTGCCTACAAAGCGGGGGAAATGAAATGGGTGGAAGGGAGAATGAAATAAAAAGTAAGGTAGAGGTACTCTTTATCAAAGTCAACACACTTAAATTAGGTTTGTCAAATAAGAGGAATTTCATCCTTAAGGAATTTGAATAAATTATCTTAGCCACACAATTATTTGGTCAATAAATGTATCATATAGATCATCCCATGAAGGTTATATTCATGAAAATTAAAATGGAATTACCTTCCCATAACATGTTCCCCATTCCTTAGGACCTCTTATAGATTCATTGATCTAATAAAAATATTAGGTACTTGTGTGAGAAATTAGGTATCACCATAGATTTTTTTTGAATTCTCTCATTCCAATCTACTGGCCTACTACACTCCAATGGGCTTTAGCTCTATGGTTGGCGAACTATGAAGTTCGATCTTCAATTAGAGATATGACATGTTTGTAATCACATTTTTTGGTGTGAATTGAATTTTGAGATTTGTATTTTTCCTTTTATATATCACTTCCTTTTGATTCAAGTTATTTGTCTTTTAACTTTCTTGATGTCTCTTTCTATTCCTCCTCTATATAGATTTGTAAAACCAAACATGGGTGCTAAAGATAACTTTTGTTTGAATACTTGGGACTTGGTTGCTAAGAGAGATAAATTATAAAGAGCATAGGGTATAAAAATCTCATAAATGTAGGTAAAATAAAAGTGTTATCTTGACTTTGACCCTATTTTATCGGATGTGGAGTGAAAAAAAGGGAAATCAAGAGATGTGACACATGGAACAATTTGAATTACTTCAAATCCCAAAAATTGTAAGAAAGTGTAAAAAGGGATATAATGATATTAAAGTGTGCTTCATTATCATAATAATGAGGGAATTATAGGAAAACATGCTAACATAGATTTTTGTGCAAATTCCATCTATCAAAAGAAGAAAAATCTAAAGTTGAGAACAAAGATTAAGAGTATGTAACCATTATAAAATGTATTCTATAAAAAGAATAAAAATATGGTAATTTTATGAGGAGGGCTAGGTCCTATCCATGGTCTTACACTATAACTTCATAAAATATAAACCCATGAGGGTACCAAAAATTATGTATGTTAAAACAAATAAGGTATACAAAATATGGTATCTTTTAAGGAGTGTCGGGTCCTATCTAAGGTCTTACAAGGCAATTCACAAAAGAGAAACCCAAGAAATGCCAAAAAAGAATGTAAACAGAGTAAAGATAAAGAAGACTATGGTACATCAAGAAACTAAAAGACCAAAAATGGAGGACTAAAGGTTTCAAAAAAAGAGATAACTTCTATAGAGGGAGAGATATCTATCAGTAACCTATTAAAAGTGTTAGATAGATATAGATATAAATCATGAAAAAAAGGAAATGTTTAGGAAAAATACTTTGTAAGGAATTGTGTATCGGTGGGATCTTTGAAAATATAGCCTTCATTGGTTTGAAGGTGGTATGTACTTGGATAGATAATATATTTAATTAAATAAAGACCCCACCACTTTTGGGCATATTTACATTCTTTATCATGGGTGTAGTCTAGTTTAAGGATTAGATCAACAACATTAAATATGCAAACTTTAACATATTTGTTATGTTGCTTGAAAATATGAGCCTTGTATTGGTGGTTATGTTTTAATTTAGAAATATGTCATTCAACAAGGAGATAAAGGGAATGAAGGTGATCTTCACATAATTATTCATTGGGAATGATACCATGAAGAGGCATATGAAGGGAGGGAAGATCAACTTCTAGAAGAATAACTAACTCAAAACCATAAACTAGAGAGAATGGTGTTTCCCTAATGTCATCACATATACTAGTTTGATAGGCCTAAAGATTAGGGTAGAGATTAAGATGCCAATCTATGAAGGTTTCATGAATTGTCTTTTGAATAATTTTATTAGTGTCTTCAGCTTGACCATTGCATTATGGATGATAAGGCATATAAAATTTATGACTGATTTTAGATTTAGTGCAAACTTGTTTAACATTTTTGTTTTTTAAGTTACCATAATTATCTAAAATGATGGTATGCAGAACACCAAAGTGGCAAATGATTTTATTAAGAATAAATTTTTAAATGGTAAGACCAGTGACATTAACAAGGGGCATAGATTTTACCCATTTGGTAAAATCTTCAGTAGTAGTGATGGTAAAAACATTCTCATCATGGGAGTGAGGTAATTTTCTAATGAGATCAAATCCCCATGTGGAAAATAGCCAAGGAGATTCAATATTTTAAAGCTCAACAAGAGGTGAATGAATTAGATCATCATGAAGCTAACAAGAAGTGAACTCTGAAGTATATTTGATTGCATCATTTCCAAGATTAGGCCAAAAGTAACCCATACATAGGAATTTTTAAGCTATAGCATGTCCTTTATAGTAGACACCATAAATTCCCCCATGTTTTTTTTCAAACAAAGAAGGAACCTCATCTTGCATAACATAACAGAGAAAAGTATCTTTAGCATTATGATAGTAAATGATGTTGTGTCAAAATTCATAATTAAAAGATTGTTTATGAAGTTGTGTATTTTCATGGGAGTCAAATTTAAGAGGATAAGTTTGGTGTTCTGAGAATTGGATAATGTCTTGATACCATGATCTTTGTCAAATAATAGTAGCTTCAATATGGTAAATAAGCACATCTAGTGGTTTAGCTAAAGATGGAAATTTTCTTATTTGTATAAGAAAAGTAGGATCAGAAAAAACTTGGTGTGGATGAAAGATAGAGGTGGAAGAGGCAAGATAATTAACAATGGAATTTTGATCTATAGGGATAGGGTCAATAGTAAAAGAGATAAATCCTTAGAAATAATGGTTGCAATTTGATGATAGGTAATGAGTTTTTCACTTTTACATTGATAATCATCATTAACCTAGAAAAAAATATGCTAAGAATCACCTAAATCATGTCGTTATTGAATGCTTAAATCAATAGTAGCTCATATGCCTAAGATGATGGCTTCATATTTAACAATTTATTAGTAACATAAAAGGTAAAATGAAAAGATAAAGGTATGATCTTACTAAGAGGAATTGTGAGAATGCAACCTACCACAACTCCTTGAAGGCATTTAGCACCATCAAATTGAAGGGCCCAAGTATCCTCATGCAAGTCAAAATTGATTTCAAGAAACTCCTTGATAACTATTTACGGTTTAGTAGTGTCAGAGGGAATAGAGGATTCTTCAGGATTATTTACTTCAAGATCAACAATAAAATTATGAAAATAATCTTTGAGAGAAATAACCTGATCATGACCTTCAATGTACAAGATATTATCATCAAGAATATCATGTTGAAGGGAAAGAATAACTGGTATAGGATTTGTGACAAGTTGATCAGATATGACTTACCCTTTGATAGATTTTTTGGTGATGATGCAAAGATAAAATTCCATAAGGAGAACCATCCATTTGCCAATTCTATCTCCAAGTAGAAAATATTTAGAGAAGTGATGAAGGGGGTTAGAATGAATGATGACATTAGTAGTTTGATAAATCATGTAATGGCAAAGATTTTAAACTATGAAATAGATGGCAAGGTAATCACATTCAATTTTGGTATAATTCATCTCATAATCAATGAGGCCTCAACTAATGTAATATATAGCATACTCTATTCTAGTATCATCATGTTAAGTAACCATTACTCAAATTGATATGGGTGTGGAAGAAGTATATAGAATCAAGGGTTGATCATTAGAAGGAGGATGAAGTGTAGGTGGGTGAAGTAGTGACTCTTTCATATTATTAAATGTTTTTTGACATGGTTCCATCTATTTTAAAGTAGTGCCTTTTTTGAGAAGGGAATTGATAAAGTGGATGTAATAAGCCATTTTAGTTACAAATTGTCTAAATGCCCCAAGTTTTCCTAAGTATAGATGTGGTGATTATAATGATGAATGGGCATGTTGATGATATCACTAATCTTGGAAGAGTCAACATCAATGACATGGAGAGAGACTAGGAATCCTAAAAAAAATTTATATGTGACACCAAATACTCAATTGTAAGGATTGAATATAAGATGATATTTAATAAGACAATCAAAGATGATATCAAGATCAGATAGATGAGTTGTATAACTTTTGGATTTAGCAATAAGATCATCCACAAGTTTCAACAAATTTGTGGATGAGGTCATGAAATATGTGAGTCATTGTACATTTATAGGTAGATCTAAATTTTTGTAGGATGAAAGTCATTTTGACATAGTAATAGGTGCCTCATTTTGTGGTGAAAGTAGTCTTATGTTTTAGATTGAGGTAAAAACAGGTTTTGAAGGGGCCCCAAAACCCTATGATAGGATAAAAAAGATAGAGCAATTACAAACACCAGGATCAGCAGTCCTTAAGCCTACTAAAAACTAGCAGCAAAAATAGGAAAAAATAGGGGCAGCATCATTATTCATTTTATATTCTGCCCCCTAACATTCTGAAGAAAGATTTTCTAATTATTTTTGAGGGGCAAAGTCCAGAATAGTTGCCTGCCTACCATCAGCAATATTCTACTTACTTTCTAGCTCTCTTTTTTTCTTTGCGGATCTTTTTCTCGGTCTGTCAAGAGAGCCAACATCTGGTTTCACTTTTAAAAACTGTCTGTCTCCTTTTCCAAATTTATCCGTTGTAGAAGCCGGATGTATCACCTTCATTTTCTAGTCTTTTTTGCTACTTCTTGTTTCAACGCCCTTTGTAATGGTCTTTTTTATCAGCACTTTTCTTTGGTTTAGAAAGTGCTTTATGTTTTCTCCTTTATCATTTACATTTAGCTCCTTCAGAGGGGGAGCATTCTCACCTTGAATCTCCCTGGACTGAGAATCAAGAGGTTCTCCTTTCTCTAATTTATTTTCAGTTCTATCCACAAAATTTCCTTTCTCCCGCTCAGTTATGTCTTCTACATCTCCCCATCGGTCTTCCATCTTTTGACAACCCACAATTTGTTTTGATAAATCTATCAAATCGACCATTCTTTGTTCAGGAATTGTGGTTTCTAATTGCAGCCCTTTACCTTCTTGCTCAGAATTTTCATTCTCATCAGCAAACTCTTCATCCGCCTCTGATTGTGGAACTTTGGGATCTTCATTAGCAATCTCTTTCTCCTCTGAAAGTAGTCTTATGTTAGTCCTTAGGGGAAATATGAATCTAATTGTATCCTAAAAAGCCAACCATAAGAGATAACATTTCATAACTAGATATGGAATCGATGATGTAATCTATTAAAGATAAAGGGAATTTATCCTTAGGATAATCAAAGTTAATATTATAGAAATTAATGTGAATATGAATGACCATAATGATTTTTTTATAAATGGTGACAATGTTATAAACTCATTCAGAATAATCTATTAGTTTAATAAATTTAGCATCAAGTAGTTTGATTATTTCCTTGTGATAGAGTGGAAAACTTAGGTGGAAATTTACTTTATTTTTGATGCACAATTTTGGCATCAAGATAAGTAATGATATCATGCACCATAATTCTAGTTTCAATACTAGGCATGTCCTCATAGGACCAAGCAAAAACCTCACAATACTTATCAAAGAATAAGCTAAAATTATCATGTTCGATAGGTGAGAGTTTGTGAGAGACAATAATTAGTTGAGGAAAAAATGGAGTACCATATTTGATGTAAGTGGTTTCTTCAATAAGCATGGCATTACCATCTTGAAAATGGTATAGATAATTAGGTAAAGATAAAATTAGATTAGTTTTAGGATGAATATGGGCAAAAGAGTTATTAAAAAAGGGGTTTTAATTTTAAAATTCTTAATTTTGTGATGCTACCAAGTAAGTTGAGGTTAATGGGCATGAATTAGTTCAAAGATAGCTTCATCAATGGAAAGGTTGGAAGAGGACCATAATAGTCAATATCTACTTCAAGATCTAAAACTTGGTTACCATGGATATCATACTCAGAATGGACTTGATGCACATCAGTTACCCTGACATCAAGTGTAATCTAAGGTGTAGAAGAAGTAGATATAGTAGATGGGATTAGATTATTAATGGGTTCATCGATGGGAGAAAGATTAGAGGTAATGATTGGATCAATAGGTCATAAAGGAGATGTAAGAATTTTTGGAGGTTTGGAAGGTATGATTTAGTCTACCACCCAAGGAGTATCAATAAGTGGTGAATTAATAGGAGTTACAAAACCTTCAAGATCTAAGTTAAGATCTATAGAAATAATCTACACATCTCAATTAAAAGCATGAATTTGAGATAAGGTTTTTTAGTAATGTTGTACATATAAGTCTTGAGATTGATCTTGGGCAATTATATAGTTGTCATCATATGTTGGATAAAATGTACATGTTTTAAAATCAAGGGTATTTTAAAAAGGTGAAATCTTAATGTTACTAAATGTATGAGGAGACATGATAAGGGGATCTTGAAATAATTTTACCACTCCAAAGTCATTGCAAGTAAAGGCATCTCCAAGTAAAGAAAGCTCTTAAGCATTACATGGAGGGGGAAAATTGGTAATATCATCAATAATAGGAATAGTATGGACTCTTGGTAAAAGAGAAGGTAGAAGCCAACCCATAATATATGGAGGTAGCTTAGTGTTATTGTAATTATGTTACAACTCATTAGGATCATCATCATCAAAATTTATAAGAGTCACTTGTAAATCATGATTTATGTTGATAAACTCAGTTAAAAGATCACTATTCATCTTTAGAATAGTAGGAACATGATATTGGGATTTGGGATTAGGAAGATAAATACTCCATGGGTTGGGATCAACTTCATGCTTATACCATTTTCCATTATGTAATAATTTAATGGATTAGATACCATAAGAATCAATGGCCCTCATTTTACGAGTCCATGGAAGACCTAAAAGTATGTTGTAAGATAAAGGTAAATCAAGGGCCATAAGCTTGGTTTGAATGGCCGTAGGGCCAATGGCTAATGGAAGCCAAATATAGCCAAGTGGATTTTGATTTTCTTTATCAAAACCATAGTAGGTAAGATATGTTTTTTTAAGATGATCCTTGTTATAACCAAGTTGTTAGATAAGCCATAAAGATGTCACATTAATACTAGAGCCTTCATCAACTAGAAATATATAGATAAGGGTAGTATTAATAGTTATATTGATAAAAATTGGTGGATCATCAACACAAAAAATAATTTCATCATTGATCATGTCCCCTTCAAGGAATTCAATGGAAGGCTTAGAAGGACACAGTTTCAATGGTATTTATAATGGTAGGTTGAGAATCAGTAGAAGGTGGTTTTTTATCTATGGAGGATGGATCTTTAATTTATTGGAGTTTTTAAATAAGGAACTTATGATGATAGGGTGAAGTGTGAACCAAATCCATAAGTGTAATTTTGTAAGGTATAGAGTTAAGTTTTTCAAGAAAGTTATAATGTGATTTATAAGAATTGGCATGAGGTTTGGGAGGTAAATTGGATTTTTAAGGTATAAATGTGGTTGGAGGATCAAAAGAAGGATATGGTTCATCTTGGGCTTATAAATTAAGATTAATGGTGGTAGTATCTTTAAGAAGTTTTTCTTCTAAAGATGGCTTCTTAGGCTTGTTAATAGGATCTTTGTGAGTTGGTTTGTGATTATAGTTGACCTTAATAGTGTTGACATATTGAGAATTATTATAATATTGTTCATAATCAACATCAATGATACAAACATCCTTGGTATTTAATTGATTATTTGAAAAAAAAATTGGTTATTTGAGGTAAAATCTTTAGAATCTTATCATTTTTTAGAGGAAATAGTGTACTCTTGATACTGAAGGTTGATAATGGCTTCATGATTAAATGAATCACCAAACATATAGGAAATAAATTTTAGTTATCCCTCTACAAGATTCATGATGATGCCCATTGTCAGCATGGAATCAACAAAATAGATTGGGGTCATACCAGTTAGGAGGAGCATTGAGATAGATGAAAGGTTTAGAGGGTGGAAAGAATCGTTTCATTTACTGAACTAAAAGAGGTGTGTGAGAGGGTGAAGGAATATCAGTTTTGTTAACTCCTAGTTTGGATTTTAAAGTATTGCTAGTGATAACATTCATATATGTTTGAAAATATTCTTTTAATAATTTAGGATTAGGTTTGAATTACTTCATTAGAAAGTATTGACATTTAAATTTATCAAAAGCTTCATTAGGCATTTGGGGAACAAAAGTTCTAACCTTATATTGAGTAGTGGGAGTTAAAGCTTTAATAAAGGGTTTCAATCAGTTTTCAATAGTCATGTTATGGATGGATTTATGGGCCAATAATTTCCATATTTTAATAAATTCATGAGTTGATTTGGTGGGAGATTGCTTAGCATTGATTAAGTGGCTAAGATAATTTTTGGGAAGATCATTGTCTTGAAACTCTTTAAGTAATGGATTAATCTAATATTCATGTTGCCAAATAGACTGTTGGGGTAATTGGTTATACAATTATAATACATCTCCAATTAAGGTTTTGAATAAAATTTTAGTTGTGGTGAAGGTATTATTTTGGATCCCCTCTTTTTAAAGGTTTGCAAAGGCTTTAAGAAATGAGGTAGGGTCTTTAGTCCCATCATATTTGATAGTTAGAGATATGTTTACAATATCAATGGAGATAATGAAGAGAGACAAAAGCTCATTTTGAATGGTTTTAAGCATATTTTTATTCATTATGGGTTGATGAATAACATTGCAAGAGGCATCTCTAATAGGTGGAGGAATATAATTAGGATGAGCTTGAGGATGCATAGTTGGAGGTTGATTGGCCATATTAATCAAATAATGTTAAAGTTGCATCATTTGATTGGTATTAGAATTTTTCTTTATATTAATTTGTTGGATTACTTGAGCCAAAATTTGAGTTGTATCAGGATGTTGGTGTTGGTAGGAGCACTCCCTAAATTGGTGTTAGGGGGAGGATTATTAGAAGATGGATTGTGAGTGGGATTGTTAATTAAACTTATGTTAATTACTCCCACATTAGTTTGAAGATTTTGAAGATGAGAAGTATATAGTTAAGTAAGGAAAGTATCAGACCTATCAACTTCATCTTGAGGTGTTATTTGCACCATATTATAGTTTATGGATGAAGGAGGGAAAGAGGTGCCCCAAGATTTATGGTTATCTTGGGAGGAAAAGAGATGAAGAAATGAGCATCCCATATAGTATATAAATGGATTTAGACTATCCAAGAAGTTTTTTATAGGATATTTCATTATGACTAAAGAGGAATGAACAAAATGCAAAATAAGGAAAGATAGAGAGCTAGATTGACAAATTAGGAAAGAAAAAAATAGTATAGGGTTGATTGGGTCAACTTAGTATAAAGAAAAAGGTCTATAAATAGAAAAATGTCAAATAGGTTGACATAACATAGAAGATAGGGCTTGAAAAGATAGTATAGGGTCTACAAACAAGATAGGATCAACTGGGTCAATCTAGTATAGTAGATAGAAGCTAAAAAATGTACAAGGTCAATCAGGTTGACTGAGTACATTAGATATGAAAGATAAGGAATACTATAATAGAATATGAATTAAAACAAGATAATTTTTTCAAGTAATTTGAAAATAAATAACATAAGGGAAATAAATAATAAATTAGATTAATGTTGGCTAAGCTAATTGAGGCACACAAAATAAAAACTTTTACCAATGTTGGCAAATAAATTTTTTTGAAATGAAAAATACAATTGAATAAAGAGCAAGAAATCAACTTGTAAATTAAAGATTTAACTAAATGGTCAACCTAATTTTTTATAATATTATTAGAATATGTTTTTAAATGTGATGGGAAGTTGGCTATAAGTAATGAACTAGAAAGCAATCTAAGGATAGTTATAATTAGTTTAGGATAAAAAGGATCTATAATGGTAATGATATACGCTTGGTATTGGGGCCTACCCCCTCACTTCACACACTATATCAATAAGGGTGTCAGGTTCTTAACCAAAATATACCATTAACCATCATTAATACTTGACTAAAACATCAAGTCAACATTCTCCTTGGTGATGAAATCTATGTAGGTTAGCCTTGGGTAGTCAAATGTTAAAATACTTGTTTATATTTTATGATTTGGTCATCAGTGCATAAAATATAAAATAGTGAAACTAAATGATTAATTAAAAACCACCTAATTAAGTTATGTGATATATTCTAAGCATCAAACAACAATAAATGAAAGTGTGATCTAATTAATAGCATATAAAGGTTAATTCCAACTTTAAAAGAAGGTGTAGTATCAATGTAGTCAATAGTTTATGCACAAAATACAAAATAAGGTCGATCTTGTATTGAAGAAAAGGTTTAAAAATGAATAGGGTCAATAGAGATGACCTAGTTATCTAGATAGCACACAAAATATAGAACTGGGTCAATAGGGTTAATCTAGTTGATTATATAAGGGCAATTTTGAAGACTAAAAATTGTGGAAGGAAATATCGTAAAGAAAGAGATATAAGGATAAAAAGGAACCTTGGTGGATCAGAGATGTAGAGAAAGAATATTTCTATCAGACAACCTTATGGAATGCTTGTAAAACCTACTAACTAAGTTAATTGGTTTGATTAAGCTATGTAAGAACCTATTACTAAGTGCCTATACTATATAGGGTCAATTGGGTTGATGTAGTATGCTAAAATATATATCTAAAAGTATAGAAAATATACTAGGTTGATTGGGTAAATCTAGTAGTCTAGACTAGAAGCTTGGAAAGATAAAAACCTATACTAGGTTGATTGGATCGATCCAGTAGCTTGTACCTAAAAGCATGCACATAGAAATTAGAGTTGAGTCAATGCAGTCGACCTAGTATGGAAAATATATAATAAATATAATGATTAAAATAATTAAATAATTGAGAAAATCTTGTAAGGGTTAGTTCACATTAGGTTCACCAAAATATATACAATCAAAAATGAATCATGTTTATAAATTGATCCTATCTCAGATAAGATAGAGCATACCTACATTTTTGATTAGGAATACATTTGTTAAGAGGGAAAATGACCAGGATGAGGATTCAATAGACCTAATTAGGTGATCACTTATAGTAATACACTATGCTAAGGAGGGTCGTAAAGCCTCCAAACTACCATAATCATGTAATAAACCTAAAAGCATCCTAGGTTTAATATTTCACTTATGTGTAATCAATAAGAAAGTAAATCTAATCTAGTGTTCACCAAATCTTGTGGCATAATATGAGGGATTATTAAATCAATAAAAATATGTATAAGAAAATGTAAATTAAGATACTTATGAGTAATAACCTAATACATGGAATATAAAGAGTAATATTATTTGAGCCTATATTTATGCTACTTATATATACTAAAGAGAGGAAAATAAAGATAGAATATACTTACTTGAATCTGGACCCATTGAGAATCAATATTTGCCATGGATAAATGGGCTTTACAAGAGGTTTTTATGGTTTGTAAGGATCACTAAGAAAGGCCAAAACATCCAAAAATTATCCACAAGACTAACTTCTCTAAGTAGAAACCCTAAGCTAAGACTCTTCAAATATAATGATGGAAGAGCATATTGTAATTAAGCATGAGTGAATAATAAGTATTTATTTAATATTAAAATAATGATAAAATTATCTTATATTTATAGGCATATCTCATCGTAAACCCTTCTAAATATGTCATTTGCATGAGGTTGACCCAGTAAACCCTGTATGTTTTTGGTAAATTATTCACTTGGTCTAGAGCTAGGTTGGCCAAAAGGCTAGCAAAAATCTTGAGTGAAAATCTCTTGAAAAATATAGGGTTGATCTAGTCAACACTATAAAGTAATCAAAGGTTTAAAACTATACAAGGTTGACCCAATTGACTTAGTATAACTGACTGTCAAAAGGGGATTAAGGTGAGGAAAAGAGGGATGAAAAGGAGGAAAAAGATTGGAGGAGTGTGAAAGGGAGGAGTAATATATTAGGGAATGGTTTTATGATCTATTTGGATTGGTAATAATGTGATAATAAGGGACACCAATATTGTGAATTACCAAAGGTCTACCCAAGACTTTCTCGATGCACCCTTAGGACATGCACTTAGAGAGATTGAGTCTCGATAGGTTCCTACAATATGTAAAATGTCAGTATTGAATAAAAGTTAAAAATATTATATGTATATAGTTACCATATATTCCTTATAACATATTTAATACTTTTGATCAATCCATACCTTGTAGATCTTCAACATAATGGATGAATCCATGATGAATCATTAGATGAATCATTGGGTCATCCTCATTATGAGTAAAATTAGATCATTAAGACCACCCTAAGGCCTATTATATACCTTTATACATGACTAAACACAAGGTGAACACTTAAAACAAGCTCAAATAGGGTGAGAAGACAATTATCATGATATTTCTTTACATGACAAGACACTTGAACCTAATTCCTTGATATTATGATTGTTAGTGATCCCCTTTTACTATCCTAACACTTTAATAGGTATAATAAGGGTGACCAAAAGTGAGTTTGAGTTCTCAGGATGGGTTTACTCCTTTCTAGTCCTAAGGTCATAAATTATTCAACATTAATGGTGACTCTTAAGGCTTGACCTACCCACTGGTCAAGAGGACCTAAGATCTCTTTCATGTCACTCATGTTCTAGATGAATGACTCTTTAACTAAACTATCACCTTATGAATAATACCTTACAGACCTTTAGGAGTGAAAAAAATCTATAATACACATATTAATACATAAGGAAACAACAAATACATACAAAAGAAAGAAAGAAATAACCAAAAAATTAACTAACAAAGCATGGGCTATAACACTTGAAATAAGGAAACCTAACTACTATCTAAAATATGGTTTTGTGATTTTAGTAACAATACTTAAGGAACACCCCATTTATAGGGATAAGGAGTTCCTCACCACTTAGTTTAGATAATTGGAAGGTATTGTTCTCCTTGAAAATAGTAATGACATATGGCCCTCTCTAAAGAATATGAAACTTTGAATGATTACCTAGCTTGGCATGGTCTTTATCCTAATTAAGTACAATATCACCTTTTGAAAGGTCTTTGAAGAGGATATATTATCAAATTATATCTTGAATTTGTGTTTATTAGACCATGTGTCATGCATAAAATCATTCCTTATCTCTTCCATCTCCCTTAATTCATTCATCCTCACCTCCATTGCATCACTTTCTATGAGTTCAAGTTGGTGTGCAAATTTAAAGACTAACACATCAAATAATATGGGAAGCCTTACTTCTTTTCCATATAAAATATGATATGTTTAGTGCCAATATACATCTTGGGAATAATATTATCTACCCATAAGGTAGTCCTTAGCTTAGTATGTCACTCCCTTTGGTTGTCCTTTATTGTTCTTCTTATGATCCTAATCCAATTTTTATTGGTGGACTCTGCTAGTCCATTTCCATATGGATAGTAATTATACTAATAAATAAGTTATATAACATGAAAATTATCCCATTAAATCACCTTTACACTACTGAAAGCTAATTCATTATCTGATATGATGGTGGAGGTGACCCCAAATCTGGTCACTAGATTATCATAGAACTCAAAGATTGAGTTCTCATATGCCTCCTTAAGTGAAACTACCTCCACCCACATAGAAAATTAATTAGTAACATTAAAAATACACTTAATTCCTATAATATATTGGGGATAAATGATATCTTCAATGTCTAAACCCCATTACATTAAGGGTTGCTCCACTTGAATAGGCTTTAGAGGCAAGGCAATTAGTCTTTGCTTACTTATAAACATAGCACATTTTTGGCACCTCAAAAATCAAATATAAGAGTACTTAAATAAACTTGGCCAAAAATAGACTTATATTATGATCTTTTTTTTTGTGGTCTTGGCTTCAAAATGTCTTCCTACAGCCTCATCATGAAATTGTCTTAGGATCTTATTAACTTGGCAAGTTTTTACACACCTAAAGACCATGCCATCAAGGTATTTTTTTAAGATCACCCCATCAATAAAGACATGAAAAATGGATTTTGGTATTAAGTACCTTCTCCTTGACCTATTTAGGCTTATAAGACATATTTTTTTGAAGTAACCTCACCATGTCTTGGGTCTAAATAGAAATAGATGTAAGTTTAATTGTTTGTTGATCATCTTAGACTACCAAAACCATTCATTTGTCCTCCTTCAGATCTTATAAGAGGTTTTCACATAGTCTCCTAACTCTGAAAAACTTCATTACCTTAATTTATATGTCATATTCTATGCACTTGGTCACCCAACCATCCCTCTTTTCACACAAGTCTCTATTATAGATGAAGTTTTTGATGCTAGGGTGAACCACCATGACAAATTTTTTTTAGAAACCTTGTTTCTTAAATTATTGAGACATATCATGATTTAAATTACATGTTTTTTCAAAAAAAGTTTACCTTTATTCATACCCATCCAACACTTGGATAAAGAAGGCTATGGGATGCTTAAGGCCCTCACTATTTTGCTGCATAAGTATGGCAAAAATAGTGTCATTGGTAGAGAATGTATCTAAGAAGAAGTCCCTTGAAAAATTAGGGTCAAGGAGGGTGGGATTTTGGTAAATTTCTTGCTTGATGGATTTAAAGATTATTGTACCTTAGTACATGAAAAATATTTGTGTTTTTTTTATCATGTGGGTTAGAGGCCTTACCAATTCTGAAAATCTATGTATGAACCTTCTGATGATGTTTATTTTTCCCAAGAAACTCTACAATCCCTTATTATGTTTAGGAAATTATAAGGTAAGTATTACATATATCCTTTCAATTTTAATAGAGAGGCCTTATTTTGACACAACATGTCCTAGAAGTCTATCCTCATGGACTGCAAAGATACACTTTTTGGGGTTTAAAGAGACCCCAAACTATGTGCACCTATTAAACACAAGCATAAAGTGTGTCAAATGATCTTTAGGATACTTGGAGAATATTATGATGTCATCAAGGTATACAATCACCATCTCATTGATAATCCATTGAAAGGATACATTGATTACCCTTTAGAAGCTAGCTCATGCATTAGACAGTCTATAAGATGTATTATTATAAACATAAGTTCCCTAATTGGTTGTGAAGGTAGTTTTGTGTTGATCCTCCTCCTTTACTAATACCTAATTATACCCTAGGTATATATCAAGAAAGTAAACCTTTGTGAGACTAAAACCTTTTGACTAATCTAATCCATATATGGTAGGGGTTAGTGATCTCTTAGTGACTTGTTAAGATTTCTAAAGTCTACACATAACCTTATCTCCCCATTCTTCTTCCTCATGGGCATAAGATTAGCCACCCATGAAAATGGTTGATAGGGAAGATGATGTTGGATTCAATGATCTTGTTCAACTCCTTCATAAGGATCTCAATCCTAGGGTTGACCAGTCTTCATTTTTTTCTTATAGTCTTAGAATTTTCCTCCAACTATATGGTATGATAAGTAAAAATAGGGTCAAACCCCTTCAATTCATGATATTCCCAAGAAAAAATGTTTGTAAACTCATGGAATAATTCTATGAAGTATTCCTTGTTGAGGTTTTTTCCTATTGTTGGTGTTGTGACATTAATGTTGTCATTGATGTCAAAGTCATAATGGATGTCATTAATGTCAAGGTCAATGTTGAATCCATGCATGGTGAAGTGGTATGTGACAAAGAAGTCTTATGATAGAAGAAAATTTGAAGGAAACCTATTGAATCTCTATTGAGGGATAATTTTAAGGAAACCTAGTAATTATTATGAGGTTGATGACATATGAATGTCAAATCAAGATACAAGGTAAGGATACTTTTAAGGACTAGTATTAAGGAGGGTTATCATATCATCAACATGTTTGTGAATATGGTGGTCTAGTAATATGTATACTCACAAGTATGAGTTTATTTTTAATAATTACCAAGAATTAATATGAAGCATTGAAACACTTAGGAAAGTTTCATGGTAAACATTTAGGTATATGGTCCTAAGATAAAGCATGCAATCTAACTATTCATAGACTTTGTCTTAACTAATGAAGGGTATTTATGTGTTATCAAGAATTAGAATAATTGGTATATCATGTGGAAATATATTTTACACCATGTAAACATGTGTACAAGGTATATAATCTTTTATATAATGTTTCTAGTTCAGTTTTTGGCTTCGTCTTTGCATGAAGAAACTTAGTGAGAAGGCACAAGCTTGGTAGCATGATGACATGAGCTATCTAAAGATTTTGAGAATAATATTGGTATTATTTGATCATGGTATGAGTTTTTTATAGTAGTGAAAGAGGTTATAAGGTGTGTTCATGGTCTAAATATAACTTACATGTTTAGGCCTAATGTACAAAGAGATATAGTGTGGCCTAATGAGGGGTCAAGTTTAGTTTCCAAGGTGCCAAATATCACACAAGAATATATAGAGGTTTAATAGGTTGTTTTAATTGTTTTTTACCAAGTCTTAGGTCAAATTTTTATTGATATATCTTGAAATGTGGTTTGGTTCTTTTTTGTGTGCATAAAATGAGGTATTGTAAACCCAATAACGATTCTTATGCTTTTATCATGTGAAAAATTTACATGAAGATAAAATAAGTTAATGGTATATTTTAAAGGGTCCTATATTGAATTTAATAGAATTTATTTTTGGATTGAGGACCTATGATTTATGAACAATTGTTAAGAATGGAAGACAGTCTAAACCCTCTCTAAAATTGTAATAATGACTTGATATGTAAGATTTCATTAAAAAGTGATTGGAATAGTTTTTTTAAACTATTCTTATTATTTTATTTTGTATTAAATTCTCCTAGGTACCTCTGGGTTTCATTGGCCTATCAAAAGAGTGAGTGGAAGCTATAAGAAAATCCTTATTTCTCATATTTTTGGTGTAGAAAATAGAGTTGACCAAGTCAAATCATGAAAATTATTGGAGTATGATGTGTATAAATTTTATTTTATGATAATGTAATTTTATGATCAGGTTATATACTTTAAATATTATAAAGTGGTCATAGATGTTAGCCTATCACTAAAAATGCCTAATGATGAAGATAGTGAGAAAACCAAGTAGAAGTGATAATGAGATTAGGTATGGGTTATAATGGATTAGGGATAAATAAAAATTCATGGGGTAATTTTAAATTCCTATGTCACATATCTCATTTTATTATAATATTTTTATATGCTCATACACAAGAAAATAGTTGCTCTCAAAGTGACCTATCTAACACAGTAAGGTCTGTGTAGGGTGAAGACATGAGATTGGTATATAAGACCAATACTGATATTGAACATTGTAATATATCTATTTAATAATATTATAAGGATTTTTAATTATCATATAAAACATTTTTAATTTCATAAAAGTGTTAACATAGGTTTTCTAAGTCTGGGTTTCCATGTCTATGTTTTGGAGCATTCAGGTATTTTTTTGTGTGTTAGTGAGATTAACGTTCCTAAGTCAGTATGGCTAGATTTAAAGAATAAAATGCATATTATTTTATTATATAAGTATAATATGTTCATTTTAATATATTTTTATTCATGATAAACTCCTATTAATGTGTGAAAATTCAAATATTCTTGACTGGGTTTTGAAGCATGTTTACAATTCCAAGTGAGCATAAGAAGTGGTTTGTTTGAGGTCTTTTGCCATAATTAGTGAAGTATAATTGACATGGTTATTAACCTAAGGTATTTTAGGTTATATAAATGTAAATTTTTTATGTTTTTATGTGCCAAAATTGAGTGTATACTTTATATATTCAAGACAAACTTTCTTGCATTGAAAAGGCCTAATTGCGAGTAGATCTAATGGTGTGGTTCAAGGAGTGAAATGAGATAAATGGTGTTGCGTACACATGTTTATATTTTAATTTGTATAATTTAAGTTTTTATTAATTATATCATCCATTTTTTAATTATAAAGGTGTTCCAAGGTGGTCAAGATGAAATGTGTAATTTGAGAAGGCCTAATTGCATTAGGTCTCTATTAGGCCTAATGATGGTTTTGGTCCTTATGAGTGATGAACAACCTACATAGTGGTTGTATAAATTTTTAATTTATTTTTTGATAGATCATAATGGTGATATAATTTTGGATATTTTTGTGTCTGACCAAGGTGAGTGAGAACAAGAGTCAAGTATAAAAAGGTCTAATAGGCCTAATTTGACTAGTTAGAATATTGAGGATATGAATGAATGAAATAGAGGTTTGAAAAGTAGTTATATGGATTGAAGATGATAATTTAGGTTTTTTAAATATGTAATTAAGATATAAAAATAATTATATAGATGATGACCAAGGTCATTTGGCCTAATTCTGCCAAGAAGAGGGTTAGTTGAGTGAAGTGGCCTAATAGGCTATTTGAGAGGATTTGGAGAGTGTGTAGAGAAAAGGAAAGTGATAATATTAAATTGAGTGAGTTAAATGTGTCAAAATTTGATCATATGTTCTAATTTATTTAATTATTTTTTATTTACCTAGGGTTTTGGTGCCTCCTTACAAGTTGGTGCTTGCTAAAGGACTAGTTGAGTTAGTGCTTGACTAGTGAGGGGTTAATTCTCCTTGTGGGGTTGGTTCCTCACTAAATATTTATTAATTTCTTATATTAATATAGTATAAGATATTTTATATTGGTTTTTATCCACCATAATGGTTTCCCATGTATCTCTTGTGTACTTATGTTGTATGCTTTTCTAGATACTTGTTTATTACATTGGTTAATATATGTGTGAACAAATGCTTCATGGTTGATAAGTGAAATTGAGTTAATGTTGTAAGGGAACTTATTTTACCCCATATAAATAATTTTGATTATAAAATTTGGTATCATATTAGGTCAATCTAATTACTCTTAATAACCTTAAGGATATCCTAAGTAAGCAAACATGGCTAGTCAAGCACAAGGTGGTTTCTCTACAAGCAAGGCTTAATTATTCAATGGATCTAATTATGATTTTTTGAGTGTTAGGATGAGAAAATATTTTATGTCTCAAGGTCATGATCTTTGGAAATTATTTTTAGATCAATATACTACACCCCCTATTCCTCTTATAGATGCAATAGGCAAGAAGGCTAGTGGCAATAATTCAAAAGAAATGAATGGTATTATTTGTGACCTATTAGAGGTATAAATTGTGAAGGTGATGTAGTATATGTATACTAATTAAATGTTGCAAAATTTTAATAGTATCCATTAGGGGCACTCCATGGTCAATTTGTCTAAGTTTCAAACCCATAAAATACAATTTGAAAGCCTAAGGATGAATGAAGATGAGACCATTGTAGCCTACTTATTGAGGGTTGATGAAGTAGTCAACATCATAAGAGGTATATGTGAAGAATTAAAAGAGTCTAATATTTTTTAAAAGTTTTTGAGATCTATAAATCCCAAGTTTTATTCTAAAGTATTTATTATTGAAAAGATGCAAAATCTAGACAAGTTACAGATGGATAGACTTCATGCTACCCTAACAGCTTATGAGATGAAGAAAAATAAAAGAAGACCTACAAATAAATAAGCTACAATCAAGGTAGAGAATAATTTAAAGGAAAAGAATACACAAGGTAATAATTTCAAAGATAATGATGATTTTGATATTGATGATGATGATGATTTGATAGTTACATTTTCCAAAAAATTGACAATAGGTTCAGGAAAATACAAGGGTAAGCTATCCTTTAAATTATTTAATTATATAAAGATTGGAAACTTTGATAACAAGTTCCCTCATAAGCATAAGGAAAATTATTATAATTTAAATTAATAAGAGAAAGAAAATATTTAAAAACTATGATTCCAAGAAGTTTTTCAAGAATAAAATAAGATTTTACACTAAGGAAGACTATAGCTCATCTAATGAGAGTGAAAGACATGATTCTAGGAGTGACCATGAAAGTGATGATCCTGATGTCAATGAATTTCTCTTCTTGTATGATTAATCCATTTATTTAAATCAATAAGAGTCTATGTGGTTTGGAGGTGATGTTGGTGATTCAAATGGAAAAAAAGATGTGGTGGACTTTGAGGTTGAGTTGATGAGTGATATAGAAGAAGTAAATATGGTGAAGAATAAAAATAAGGTGATGAGGTCTCTTATCAAATAATATTAGGAGAAAATAGTTTTTGTAATATAGATTTAGCAATAACTCCAAAGAATAATAATAAATAGTCAAATAGGTGGAGCCTCAAATTTATATTGTGATTGAAAGCCTAAAGGATAAAGAAGAAGAATGTGAAAGGTATGTAACTTAAGTGGATTACTTAAAAGATGAGTTTTATCAGACATAAAGTAAGGTGAATAACTTTGTGAAGTTTTAAAAGAGTACCAATGATCTAGACAAAATATTGATTAGTCAAAAGATTGATAATGATAAAATAGGTCTTGGTTTCAATAGAGACCAAAAGAATAATACTAATGTGATCAAGGAGAATTAGACCTTAAAGGTCAATGGTCAATCAAATAATGAGGGTTCTCTCAAAATAAAGACTAATACTATTAGGCATCCTAATGCTATAAGGTATGCTAATCCTTTCATTAGTTATTGCTATTCATGTAACCAATTTGGCTATAGAGAAAGGCATTATACAAGGCCCTCCAAGAATTAATATGCTTAGAACTATGAGAAGATTCATCATTCAAGAGGTATGGGTCATGATGTCTTTCCATTAAAAATATTAGTGTGTTTCAATTATCAAAAGGTATGTCATATTGAAAAGTTTTGTAAGCATGGATTCTTAAGTCAAAATAAGAAAGTTGATGCCCCTAGAGTGCAATGAAGAAGACAAGACAATGAGTGGAAACCAAAGGCACCTAATGTGAATAATGACTAGTTTACAAGTCTAAGTGGACTATTTACAATGGTGGATAATAGTTTAAATGCAAAGGAGTGCCAAGAATTGTCCCTATCATCGCAGATTATGATTGAAGTAGTTAAGAAAATTAGACCAATTCAAAATTTCGTTCAAATGGAGGTTGAAGAGATCAAGCCAAAAAGGCTATTCAAGACTAAGAGGACCGTGAAGAAAGATTAGTCTAATAAGGACATGGAGATATAGGGATCTCCTAAATTTATGTTATTTTAGTTCCCTAGAGAAGAGGTGACTCCATTAGGCTTTATGGAGGTACTCATCTAGTGAAAATAAACATGAAGGATATTTGGTCTTAGGGGAGCTTTATGTTCTTTTTTGATATTCAAATCCAAGGTTCAGTCAACAAGTTTTTTGGAGGTGTGACTACAAGAGATGGGTTGAAAATAATTGGTATGATGACTTGATAAAATGAAAACACATTCATGATAGTGCCTAAATATCTCATAGAGATAAGGGGAGAATGGTCAAGTGTTTCTTTGAGTTGAGTTCATGTTTTATTCATCAAGAGATATCAAGAGATGACCTTTTGTCATTAATGTCAAAAGGAAATAAATTTCTAATTTGGGAGAACAGCTAATTTGAAGAATATCTAGTTTAGGGTGATGTGAATGATCAAAATTGTTTGAATGTTTGTTTTTAATAACAAAGGGGAGATTATTGAGGTCTATTACTATTTTTAGTGTTGTGGAATTAGTTTTTTCATTGATGTCAATGTCATGATGGATGTCATTGATGTCAAGGTTAAAGTTAAGTCCATGAATGGTGAAGTGTTATGTGAAAAATAAATCTTATGACAAGAGAAAATTTGAAGGAAACCTATTGTCTCTCTATTGAGAGAGAATTTTAAGGTACTCTAGTAATTCTTCTAAGGTTGATGGCATATCAAGGTTAAGATCAAGATACAAGGTAAGCATACTTTTGAGCACTAGTCTTAAGGAGCAATATCATATCATGAGCATGTGTGAAGATGGTGTTATAGTAAGATGGATACACATAGGTATGAGTGGATATTTAACAATTCCCAATCATGCATATGAAGTGTTGGAACACTCAAGAAAGAATCAAGGTAAACATTAGATGGTAAAAAACCAAATCAATTCCATTAAGAATTGTATAAGGACCCCCCTCAACTATATCTATCTCATTTGTGTTTGATGCACATCCTCCATATATATGTGAGTGAATTAAACTATCCCTCGAGCTCTTATAGTGTATTTTGGGTAGGCCTGATAGGAAATTAGGTGAATAAATGAGGTGGTGGAGAGTTTTTGAAATTAATTAGGATGATATTTACCAAATTTTTAAGCTATATAACATCTATAACCCCCCTAAACTTTCAAATTCTTTAAGACTAGCTTTTATGGCTGATTACTATGCATAGAATTTACTATGGGGTTAAAGCCTATTTGTTCAACATTTCCTTATCCTATTTACTTGATCATAAATATCACATGTAATTATATTATCATCACTATACAAGTTAATCTTTAACTAATCATTCACTTTACCCCTTCCATCTTTTCTAAACCTATATAATCCATTTGACTAGGATAGTCCATAGATTACAGTCAGACTGTGTCTCATTGTAGGCAAATGAGATTCTTGTAGGTGTGTATCAACATTGTGTTCATGATATTATATCCTATTGAGGTCACCAAGGTAATCCCATAGTTTTTTAACTCACTCTTACCTTGGGGATATGTTAGCACTCAAATTACCTTTCTTTACTAGAAGTTAGTCTATCTACCCAATCAAACTATAGGTGCTCATTTGGGTAGAAGTTAGAGGTCATTTGTAGGTGAAGGAATTATTGAATGTTTTATTCACATTATTGAATTCCTATAAGGTTATAAATGTGACCTCATTATTGAGAATGAATATCATTATCTATTCACCAATTGTATTATATTTCAAATTCTAGACTCATTTTGGCCTAAAAGGCACTGTAGCTCTCTGAGCATCTTTAGTAAAAATTGGTTTGAGTTATAAGTCACTCAAACTTAACTCTCTTGACTAGAATATATTTCATATGTCAAAATTTCACCTTAAAATGCCTAAAATACAAGTGGGAGGCCATTGAGGATTGCATAGGCTTCATAATCTCATACCATAGAATTACACTATACAAGATAGTTCATTTTAGATAAGGTAATAATCGCCTCCAAGAAATATTTTTAATTTTCACCCTTGTGAGTGTCAATAAATAGACATAACTATGTATGTGGCTTGATAAATCCATTAAAATCCATTTTAAAGGCTCAATCCATTTGTGTTACCTTGAGAAACCTATCATAAATTGAAATTCCAAACTTCATTAGCACTCAGACCTTCATAGTATCCTTATTCCTATTGGTCTCCATTTAGACATGACTATAACAAAAGTTCCAATATTTGGAACCTAACTCTCTTCTCAATGGAAGTATATAGAAACCTTGAATGTGTTATGGATTTATACGTGGTGAATACCTCTTTTATATCTCATAATACAACTTGAACTTGTCTCCAATCATTGACTTTTTAAATTCTGAAGTATAAATAGTCAGAATGCATATTGCCTACATATGATAGTGAGAGACTAGGTTCATCAGGTCATGAAGATGCTCTCCATGATTAGTTGAATTTCATAAGACACATTACCCTAAGTTTTGATGTAAAACAACTTGTTAGAATTTACCATAACCCACTTATAGAGATATGAACTCTATAACTATGGAAATCATGCTCTATAGACCAATGAATATTCACTTTTTAGCTCAAGGAGTGATTTTTCTTGTCCTTATATATCCACACATGAAAAAAATGTAATGTTCCTAGAGGGGTATAATAGTATAGGTAATAATCACACATGCATTAGAATATAGAGGGGTAGATAAAAAATTGTATAAGTATAGGGGCATATGGTGTTATATAGTATCAAGTAAGTTATTTGTATCTGAAAGGAGGTATCCCCCATACAGTGTCCTATGATATGGAGTGTTCCTTCCATAAAAGGAATTGGTGTTTTTAATGTTAGTGTTTCATATTAATATAAGAGTTGATTTTGTTATTACGTCATCATGAGAGTAATAGGTCCCTAACATTGGTATCAGAGCACTTTCCTGGGAATTTTTTTTCATTGCGGTAAAATTTGAGATTAAAGAGAGATTTCACATACATACATACATACATATTGAGAAGAGCAGATTTGCTATAGAGGTAAATGCCAATTTTGATGAAATAAAAGAAAACACCAAGCAATGAGAGATCTATAAATTTATGCAAAATACAATGATATATGTATTTTTATTTTAAAACTAAATGACTGTGAAATCTCTCTTTAATCTCAAATTTTACCGCAATGAAAAAAAAATCCCAAGAAAGTGCTCTGATACCAATGTTAGGGACCTATTACTCTCATGATGACTTAATAACCAAATCAGCTCTTATATTAATATGAAACACCACATTAAAAACACCAATTCCTTTTATGGAAGGAACAAACCGAATCAAAATTGGAATTTACCTCTATAGTAAATCTGCTTTTCTCAATATGTGTGTCTATATATATATATATATATATATATATATATATATATATATATACATGGAATATAGTTTTTAGATCTTTATTTTTGCATAGGGTTTACAAGTTTTAATCAAAAGTTACAAACTATAGTAGATATTCATATTTCCCACACATGCAAACTATATTTTTTCATCTTTTTCCTTTTCAACATTGTGGCTGGAGTCACTCTTGTCTCACCTTACTTTGCATTGGCTCAAATCTCCATCTACCATTTACATTGTTGGGGTCTACATTAATTCATAGCTACGGCTATGAATTTAGCATTTGTGGCATCTTGTTCAAGCTCCAAATTGAGATCACCCTTAATGATGTACCTTATCATTTTTATCTTTGATGATTTGGTCAAATGGATTACTAACTATCTAATCACATTCATGTTATTGGGCATCAGCTAAAATATCTCTCCTAATCGATGCCTCTTTCATTTTGATGCTTCTTCTAATCCACACAATAGACAATCCTATATTGGTGACTTAACCACCAACATTAGAATTAACTACCATGCATTTAGTTCTATGTATAGATCTATCAACAACTCATGGTCATTTTGATAGGCAACTTGGTGGATCTCCTCAGATTGAACAATGCACTTCAAATAGTAGTAGACAATATCAACATGTAAATAAAGCCTATAGCCACCTATACACTTCTCCTAGATCCCTCAATATCCTCCTTGGCTCACCTCGATATAGGCTTCTCATGTCAGTTCACCTCAACTCTATCTGTATTGCTACTCAACCAATACTTTTATGCCTTCACAAATCTCCATTTACCATTAACATTGCCATGATCTAAATTGATTTAACTCATTCACTCATTGATTCAGGTTATGCACTCAAGATTCTCCTAGTTTCTCACCAATGTAATGTCCATTGATTAGCTAATGTAATGTTCATTTACTAGCTAAGGATTATTTTTATACCAACCACGGTTTTTCTCCAAACAAGCTTATGCTATTAGGTTTAGGTTTAGTTTCCTTAGGTTTTTGAGTGGTATTTTCACTTGTCACATGGTATTTCATCTTTTAAAACCTTTCATTAGTTTTAGTTTATAATAGTATTTTTTAATAGGTGTCATTATTTTTAGATGTTTAGATCATAATTATTTCATCCTTAATTTTAAATAGTCCATGTTGTTTTAGGTATTAATTGTTTTAATTTTCTATGAGTCCAAATACATTAATAGTGATATCTTTAGGATATAGTTTTATCCTTAATTTTTAATGTCATTTATTATCAATATGTATAGTTATTAGTAAGGCGTGCATCATGTGTTGGTTAACTAGAGTCAAAAATATACTAGTGGCCATATTGTCATGGAGTAAGATCTTGGTCATATAATCATTTTGTCATCAAAATATTGATTGTATTGTAAAGGGTACATTTTATTTTGAAGTCAACATCCTCTCTTGTCAATAATTTTAATCTCTAGTTTTCATAGGGACTATTATTTATTTCAAGGTAATTTTATTGTGGCCTTGACTCAACTTCACTAAACAGGGATCATCCAACAATATCAAGCATTATTTGAAGAACTAGCCATGTAGATTGTAGGATTCTCTAATGCCTTCTTCCCATGTTTCTTTATCAATGGTCTTAATGATACAATTTGATACAAGGTTAAAATGTTTAGTTCTCATACAATGATGGGAGTTTTCGGTTTAACCAAGCTCACTGAAGTATGCATCAATTAGTAACATCTTCAAACAATGCCCATTAGACCATAAAAGCACTAGAATAAGCACCATAAGTGCCTTAGCACTCCTCTAATGATTCCATTCAGGCAACCACCATGCTCAAGCAGACCCAAGATGAGCCCAAGCCAAAAATCATAGATCCCAAGTAGGGAATCTAGGCTCCACCTCCCTTGAGAAATAATACTAAGGGGGATAGCATGTGCCCTCAATTAGTTCACAAGGATAACTATTTTGTATACCCCTATTCTAGATTTGATGTGATCATTGCCAAGCTTCAACATTCATTCTCGAATCTCACTTCCAGATTCAAATTCTGAGCATTCCACTCATATATATTTATGCACATCCACTTCTTATTTAAATTCTTATGTTCACCTTATTATTGTACATGTTCCTATGATAACATAGACATAAGAAGTGGAAGTAGAAAGGCATGCAGGGAGGAGCTTGCATCTAGTCTTCAACCTATTTTTGGTCAGTCTTTCATTTTGTCCTGCTATTTTTATCATGTTTTGAGGATGAAACCTATTTAAGGGGGATGGAATGTAATATACCTAAAGGGGTATAATAATATAGGGAATAATCCCAAATGCATTAGAATATGGAGTGTTTTAGGTAACAAATAGTATAAGTATAGGGACCTATGGTGTTATAGAGTATCAAATAAGTTATTTTTATTTCAAAGGAGGTATCCCCCTCAAAGTGGCCTATGATACGAAGTGATCCATCCATAAAAGGAATTGGTGTTTGTAATGTGAGTGTTTCAAATTAATATATGAGTTGATTCAATTATTTATTCATAATGAGAGTAATATGTCACTAAAAAAAATTACTAAACACATTGAGAGAATGAAGGTAATGCTCCTTAATATTACATACACCAATATATTTTCACAGAATAATGCAAGCATAGAAGAAACTTGAAGCCATTAGGGACGTGTAGGAAGAAAAATTAACCAACCTTATTAAAAATGGCTCATGAAGCCAAAAAAACCAAACCTATGACTATTTTCATTATTTGGAATTATAAATTGATTAATACCATTATCCAAAATCACTCACCCTAAATCTACTTATGCTATCCATACTAATAGAAAACTAGTGACGTATTTGACCTTACCTAAGGGAGTGATATGGAAGATGAACTAGTTTTATCTATGTTTGAAATTTTCAATGATTTTTAAGCATGTATAAGAATTTTGGGGCCTATAATTATCCTCTTGAAGCCTCCCCATGTGCCAAGTGGGTTTTCTTTTCGGTGCAAATGCTTTTTAGCTACCTACTTTGTAATGATCTCTTCATTTCCACATTGAACTTGCATCCTTTTAGTTAATTGAAAAATAATTTTTTTTTGACAACATACATGTTCACTTATGTTTTGACACAATTTTCCTTGGAATGAAATCATACTGGTTCATTAAACTAGCTCAAAGGTGACATAAAATGACACTAGGACAAAATGACACATATGACCAAAGTAGGACAATTTATTTAACTTTAGCTATGACCATGGTGTACACTTTTGGAGATACGAGAACTCATGACAAGTTTTAACTTGTAGGAGGGTTGATTAATTTGACTAAGGGGTTAAATTAGTCAACATTTTGGTGTTTTCCTAGGGGTAACAAGCTAGCTATGCCAAAGACTAGTAGCCTTCTCCTATCCATTGGGATATGAAATCACCTACACATCATATGACACTAAAATTACTCTAAAAATATATAAAAACCACACCAAGCATAAAATAGGAAACAAAAACACAAGATAAGAAAAACTACACATAATTGTGTTCACATGAACACTTAAGGAAGAAACAAATTAACTCAAATAAACTAACTTATGCACAAACTAACCTGGATTGAAATCTTCCTCTTGGATCAAAGAGGAATATTGAAACATTATTTTCTCCATAAATTTCAGGAATGAATGAGTCATATTGCATTTCAAGCTTTGGTATTTGTGTCTCCAACTCCTTCATGATGTTTTCTAGTGTCATCTCATGATCCTCAATGCAACTATAGTTGTTTCAAGCATATCACCTATGAAGGTTATTTATTATTTTTACTCAATATACTTAATAGTCTCATGGTAATCCTCAACTACAAATTGACCCAATGATATCTAATCAAGGCGTGTATCTTTGACCTCCATGGTGTCTTCAATGGAATCAAAATCCTTATTAGTTGTGATTCAATTAACTACCACCTCAACAAGATTGATACCTTGGTAATTATCATGTTGTACTTTAAAGGATAAAAAAAATTCAATAACATTTTAAATTTTGAAAGTAGGAGATATAGGCCTTTAAAGGGTCTCAATTTATATACATGAATTATAAAATCTTTGCCACAAATCATCTTTCTCCATAGAGTAACCAATAGCCTCTTTTTCTTCTCTTTTACTCTCAATTTCAAGCTCTTATTCATTAACATGAACATAAACTAACTAAAAAAATGTGGATTCCTTCTTAAGAACCTCTTCTTTCAAGTTTTGACCAAATTCTTTGTGAACAACTACAACATTACCTTCAGCATCTTTTCCTTCATTGTAGAAGATTGAAGTGCACTTATTTTCACCAAGGGGATCCCTATGGTGATCTCTTCATCATATATGCTCATGTCATCTTCTTTATCAATATAGCTTGAGATTTATCTTCTTAACTTTCATCCCATAAGATGGGTTATCCTTCAAGAAGGGATGAGGTGGGAGGGTGATGATTAGGCTTATGGGTTAGAGAAAGAGTATGAATTGTGATGGAGGAATCATGAATGGGCTTAAGAATGGAGACTTCTTGAATAAACACATCAAGAGATATATGTTGTATTTTTAAATAGAAGAGAAACCTTTTTTAAAAAGAGTTTAACTTTGATCATAACCTTATTTAGGCTCTTCAACAATTTTATAGTAGAGGTAAACCTATAGGTTTAAGAAATATCTCCCTAGATTACTCTCCTAAACTCACACACTATACTCTAGTCACTTGGGGGTGAAAAGAGAATAAAGAAATAGAATTTAAAAATATAATAATGAGGTGATACACTATAATTTTAGTGCACAAGCACACTTTCATATGCACAAAGGATGAATACTACCAAAACTAACTTCAACTCTATGGCCTCTTAGAATTAGTATTTTTCATAAAGTGAAATTACAATGCACATCTAGTGGTGGGTGAAAAGAAGGTCTAATACTAGATACTACTAGTCCCTCTCACATTTAAAGACACACTCAACAAAACCATACACTTTATGAGACCTATTATAAGAGATATCCATCACACAAAACATGTAAGGCTAGCATGGAAGCAAGGAAAACATATTAGTCACTTAAAATCCAAGTACACCGCTTAACATACTTAGGAAATATATTATATAGGTAAAATGAACTTAAGGTGTCTTATTTAAAATGAAAAAAAGGTTTCAAACCATTATGGCTTCACCATATTAGGTGTGTACTAAATACAATTTCCAAAATGGCTTACATTTATAGAGCATAGGGGAAGAGAGAGAAGAAAAGAAGTGGAAGGGTCACAATTCCATGTGTCAACTTGTCAAAACTAGTTACAATATAATATAATGATGTGAAAAATAACTCAAATAGTGGTATTTTAAAATTTTCCATTAAAGATGAATCATTCTCCTTCAAGGTGATTTAGAACTCTTCACTATCCTTCTTTAAAATTGTCCTTTGGTGATGAGTCCACTTGACTTATTAAAAATTAGATAGGGATCCTTGACACATTTTGAATATCATGAAAAGTTGGAAATTTTTGTAATAATACTAATATTCCTCTCAACTGATGGTCTCTTTTGCACCACTTATCATTCACTTCCTACTAACCACTCCTTAACCTTTTAGGACTCACTCTTCACACTTGTCATAAAAATGACTTTTATTTGTTCAAGGAAATATATGGAAGAGGTTTTATATAACTCATTTTACCCTTCTTAGATTCTATTATAGCATATTAAATTCAATGAGACTCAATACACCACTAGAATATTATTCCTTGACTTCCTTGAATATTATTTCTTGAACTGAGAAACATTCTCTATTCACCAATTACATTATAAGGAATCTATTGAATTTTCAAATTCTAGACTCATTTGGGCCTGAAAGGAATTGTAGGTCTCTAAGCATCTTTAGTAAAAATTGGTTTGAGTTTTAAGTAATTAACCTTCATTATTTTGATGAAACCATAATTTATATGTCAAAATGTGATGTTCTAAACCTAGATTATAAGAGGGAGGCCATTAAGGCTTACCCAAGATTCATAATATCATACAATATAATTAATTTATATAAGACATAGTTCCTTTCAGACAAGTTAAGGTAAAAATATCCTCTAAGAAATATTCTTACACTACACCTTTGTGAGTGGCAAGAAATAGTCATAACCATGTAGGTGAACTGAGAACTCCATTAAAGTCCCTTTCAAATGATCAATCCTTTTGTGATACCTTGATAAACCTATCACATCTTGAAACTCCAAACTTCATCATCACTCAAACCTCTATAGTATCCTTACTCTTGTTGGTCTTCATTTAAACTTTACTATAGCAAAAGTTCCACTATTTGGAACCTATCTCTATTCTCAATTAAATTATATGGAAACCTTGAATATGTTATGTCCTTAGATATTGTGGATACCTCTTATAGATATAAAAGTAAAAATTTAACTCATCACAAATTATTGACATTCAATTTCTAAAGTATACATAGTCAGAATGCATACTACCTACATATGATAGTGAGAGACTAGGTCCATTCAGTCATGAAGATGCTCTACATGATCAACTAAGGTTTAAAAGACACATTACTATAAGTATTTATGGAAAATAACTTGTTAGAATTTAATACAACCCAATTATAGAGATATGAACTTTGTAACTATGGAAATCATTTTTTGTAGACCACTGAGTGTTTAATTTTAAGCTCAAGAAGTGATTTTTCTTGTTCCTTGATATCCACACATGCAAAAAATATTGAACACCTTGTAATAAGTAATTTAATGATCCTCAAGATCACATATACAAATTTATTTTAATATAAAATTTAAATTAGCTAAGAAACCTAAAGCAAGTGGGGATGTGTAGGCAAAAAAATTCACCAACCTTATTAATAATGGTTCATGAAGCACAAACAACCAAACCTATGACTACTTACCTTAATTAAAATTACATATGACTACTTACCTTAATTAAAATTACAAAGTGTTATAGGAACAATAATTGAGAGGGGGAAGTGAATTAGTGATGCTAGATAATCTAATTTACTTCCCAAATCTTAATCATTAAACATACATCAGCTTGATCAAGTAACATAGACATGAAAGCACATACATCCAAAGTATAAATAAGAACATACATCACATGAACACATCATATATGTGGGAAACCCTTTTAGAGGATAAAATATAATAAACCCTATAATATGGAATATAGTATTATAAAAAATATCCAACATTTAGACCAACACTAATTAATCAAGGAACACTCATTCCTTAGTTTAGTGAAACACCAATCTCACAAGGAACTACTACCCTTGTGAAGCTACGCACCCATAACAACTAGACCTTTAGAAAGATTTATCTTGCAAGGAGGAACCAACCCACTAAGCAAATAATAACCCACTTAGATACCTAAACAGACCACCTTAAACACCTATCTCTTATATTTAAATGATGATGATCACTTTTATCTACACTTTTCACTTCCAATCTCTCTCAAGCTACCTTTAAGGCTAACTTGCTCAAACTATCTCATCTAGGCTCATTAGGTCCAATGACCTATTTGTCCTCCTCTATAAAATTTATAAAAAAATCATGACTAATCCTCCTCACTCTTTGATTATCCTAAATAACATTTGCCTTTTCTTTCAAAGTTTCTCTTCTTTTCTTGAATATGCATACACACAACTAACATATTTAGTCCAATTAGACCTTGTACTTATACCACTCTCTTCCTTTAACCCATTTTGGTTGACCAAGATGATTTACACATTTGAAACATAATTAAAATATGACCATACATAGTTACATATGTTATATTCTCATATATTGGTCATTACCTCATTATCCCCAAACCACTATTAGGTCTTGGTGAGACCTAAAACAATTAGGCCTTCATACTCACATGATACATGTGAGACTACTTGGACCAACTTCATCCTTTATAAATTATTAAAAGACATAAAAACTATCTCCAATATCCCCTTGATAACTCAATCATTGGTCCATACCACTTGGAAGACAAAATCAACACTTGAACCTACCAATGAGGTCTCCTTGCTCTTTAGGTCTTCATACACATAAAACATAGTCTCAAACTTCTAAATAAAATACTCAAATATTTCACATAGAAATATGATTATATAATATTTTTTAACCCTTAAATACCTCTAAAACACCTCCATGTTTTTTAGAGACTTCAAAACAGGCTCTAATAATTTAAATCAACACTCTCAAAATGACCACTCAGACTGGTCACACACAGTCAAAATTTAGTCAATCTATTTTGACTCTCCATAACTTTTCATGGGAAAAATATGAAAAAAATATTATAATAAGCCTTAGATACTTATATAAAATATTCATACTAATTTTATTCCTTAACCCTTCTCATAACACCTTCAACAAACTCTTACAACATTGTCATTCAATCTTCTAGTGCATTTAACAAACATAGTCAACATCAAAGCCTTTATCCACACTAAATATGGATTGGTAATACCTTAAAAATAAGAATATATGGACCTAATGTATTTTATAACACTATAAAATAGTTATTTAATCTTGAAACATCAAAATACTATCAAGAACAACTCAATTATCTTTCTTATATCACCTGTAGAACAAGGTCAAACACATAGTCAACGTTAGAGCTTGATATATTTGATTTTACAAACATTCAAAACTTATAAATAAATTATCTATATTTTCATTAAATTCATCTTAAAATTTTATTTAAACATCACCTTAAAATTCATTCTATATCAAAAGATAATCAAAAAATTAAGCATTAGTTTTTCCTTTATTAAATTCAAATGCCAATGGTCACTGTGTAAATGCTAAACATCAGACACTTTGAACTCATCTCATGTTCCCTAAAAAAATTTAAATAATTCACACCAAATATATCCTTTTGAGTATCCTTTTATTTAACTTTAAATTATGACCATTGATCTTTTGTGAATGTGCCACTTGGCAACTTTGTGTGCCTTTTACACACCTTGTAGCTAGTCACCAATGAACTTCTACCACTTCGTAGCTCCACATGTCTTCTAAGAACATTGAAAATTTAAATCAAATTAAATTATGCCACTTGGTATAACCATATATAATATTTATTATTTTAATAAATACACTCAATTGGATCATAATCTGCATTATCACATGCTCACCATTGATCTCTGTCTAACAGGTTTCATGCTTGTTGTTAGATTATATTGCTTCAACTCCATGATTGTGACACATGTCACTAGTGCATGAAATATTGAATATTTTAATTTAGAAATTATATTGGATAATTATTAAATTATATTAAATTCTCACCATTAGATCTATGATCTGATTAAATGCTCATTGTAGATCTTTGATATGACAAATTTGGCTAAGTATGGGAACTTGGTAAACTCTGTCTAAGAATTCAACTTTGAACCTTAATAAATTTTTATATTCTCCATGTATAGACCTTAAATTTGAACCATATTATCTCCTCACATATTTAAATATATCCATATATCAATTTTCTTTTGAAACCTTCACATGCATGATATATGACATCATCAATCTGCTCACTCAGCTTTATCTATCATGATGACTACTTGAGCTTAGACATTCATATGACTATTATGATGAATTATATTCACTTCCATAATCAGTATAAGAAATAATAAAATCCCATATTGTCTCTAAAACATTTCCATGCCATTAGTATCATCCATCAATTGCCTTACTAAGCTAAATACTCTCCAAACTATCAATATGATCACTTTGTCATTAATGCACTAGTACCACATGCTCTCTTTGACATCAATGACAACCAAACATCAATTGCCATGATAAAAATTTACCCCTTTGTCATCGATGTAAAACCACAGTTATAATGACTTCTTACTCATTTTAAATCCTTAATTTTGATCTTTTTACCACTTTGACATTAATGACAAAGGGTCTCTTCCTTAACATGCTAATAATCATTCCTTAACATTAATTAAGAATTCAAATATTATTTAATATGATTATAACACTTACATACTTTTAATAATATGAGTCAATTCCTCCCCCTTTGATATGCACCAGTCTAAACTTGGGCTTTTCTGATCTTTGGACTTGTCTACCTACAAAACTCACAAACTCTCTTTACTCATGAATGAAGATTCAATACCTTGTAAAAATAGATGACTTGGTTTGATTAATACATCATACCAATATTATTTAATACACAAATATAGTAGACATCTTCACACATTTATCATGACTAAAGCATATTCACATATGCTCCCCCTCACATCATGCACAATCTTTTTAAGCAACTCAAGCTAACTGAGTTAGTTCCCCCTTACTCCATATCAACTTTATCTTCAATATTTATTATATTATCAATCAATTTAATCAATTTACAAGATCTTACAATTAGGATAGAAAACCTTCAATACACCTTGAACACGATTAACAATATCAACATACCTTTCTAGGAATATATATCTTGATAACTCACCATCCTTAATTAGACACTTGGAAACCTCCATTCTCTACCTATATACCTTCAAATCCAACATATTCATTCTCTACCATTTAACCAATTAGACCATCCTTAATATTTGATTAAAACTTTGACTTTATCATCACTATTTATGAAAATATCTAATTATGTCCTTCCATAGTAAACCAACACTTCTTATTATGACCTTTCTTATCCTACAACATCAACCAAAGATCAACTGGCATCCACTATGATTCCTCTTGCTTTCAAATGTCTCCTTGAAGCCTAGATAGAGACATCCTAACCCACAATGTTGTAGAACAATGTGAAACTAGGATTTTCCCATAACTCTTCATATTCCTTCTATTCCTTGGTCATATAATAATGATAATTCTTCTTCTTCTTCTTCTTCTTCTTCTTCTTCTTCTTCTTCTTCTTCTTCTTCTTAGGCTTAGGAGAAGCAACTTTCTTATCCACTACAATATTCTCCTTTTTTTAAGAAATAATTGACAATACATGAAGACAAAAAATATTCATGACATACCTTTTCATCTAAATAAAGAACCTTATCACTATGCATTGACAACTAATGTTCTTTACATGAAACTTATTCAACAATAACAAGATTTTTACTTGTATCCATACACACCTCAGAACTAGCCTCAACTAGCACCTTCATCTTTTATTTGAGCCCAACTTGAACTAAATTTTTATTCTCCTTTTGTATCCAAATAGATGACACATTCTCTTGGAATTCTTGAACCTTCTTCATATATGTTTCCTCTTTTTATTTATTAGGTAGTTCACCTTGATGTTTCAACTCTACTAAATCACTTTTCTTGGTCTTCATTTACTTAGGATTCCATACCGAGGATTGACCTTTCTTGAGCATGATAGGATGTCTATGCACCTTATTATTACTTGAGATTTTGCTTACACAATATATTTCAATATGACCAACTTGATGATAACTAAAATAAATAACATCATTCATACCTTCTTCTTGATGAATATTATGAATATTAGTAAACATATCATCTTATATCTTAGGATCATTATTCTCAAGATTGGCTTTCTTAGGTATACATACCTGGGTTAGTCTTTTTCCATGCATTATAGGGTATAATATATCAATATGTTCCATGTGATGACCTTTATAGTAGACTACATTATCCATAACTCTAGTTGACCGAATTCTCTTCCTTCTATAGTTTCTTCCTTATGACCAAACCTATGACAAGCATAATAATGACCATTAAAAGATCTTTCATACTTCAAGTTAATTGGATATATGATGGATCTTTTCTTATTGATCTTTGTGCTTTCATCCTTATTGTCTTGAGCTAACCTCTCTTACTCTTTCTTAGTCTTGTTTACCTTGACAACAAATTGTTCATGATCATCGTTTAATGTATCTAGATTGGTCTTGAATTGAATGATGTCATCTTCTTTAGTTATGATACTTAAACTTACAGCCTATAACTAAATTATAAGAACTTGTATAGTCTCCTTATCTATATTAGCTTATTTATCCATGTCATCCTTCAATCTACATGCTTGATTATTGATAATATTTGTAGAATCAAAATTGGAATTCAAATCATCATTCTTACCTTACTTTGAAATCAGCTTGGAATTTGTCTCTTCTAACCAAGTTTCAAGATATCTACATTCATCCTCTTTTGAACTTAGATTAGTCTTTATAACCCATAATTGATCTTAAAAATCATACATGGTCATCTTGTCTTCTTTGTTTATTTCACTTAATCTCTCAAACTTGGTTTGAAGATGACATATCTTTTCACTATGTTTTCTGAAATATTAATTAAGCTCCTTAGGCCTCATATCATGATCATCATCATTGGAATTAGAATTACTCTTCTTAGTCTCAATATGAATAATCTATTCTTTATTCTTTTAACCATTGATCTCAGCTTTATATTTTCTTTCCTTAACTGCTTAGCCATTTTTATACCTTAGATCACCTGTAAGTGGTTAAACTTTCACTAAAGGTCTTGATCTGATACCACCTTTTAGAGTTATAATAATTGAGATGGGGTGAATCAGTGACACTAGATAATCCAATAAAATTCCCAAATCTTAATCATTTAGCATACAACAACTTGATTAGGTAACATAAACATGAGACCACATACATCCAAAGCATACATAATAACATACATCACATGAACACATCATATATATGGGAAACCATCTTAGGGAATAAAACCCACAGAACCCTACAAGATGGACTATAGTCCTATAAAATATGATCCAACATTTAGACCATCATTAACTAATCAAGGAACACCTATCCCTTATTTTAGTGAGACATAAATCCCATAAAGAGCTACTGACCCTATCTAGCTATGCACCCACAACATCTAGACCTTTAGCAAGCTTTATCTTAAAAGGAGGAACCAACCCCCTAGGGAACCAAGAACCTAGTCAAATACCTAAATATATCACCTTAAACACCTATTATTACTCTTAAACTAATGATTATTACCTTTATTTTCACTCTTAACCTCTAATCTCTCTCAAGTGGCCTTTAGGTCTAACTTACTCAAACTGTCTCTTCTAGGCTCATTAGGTCTAATGACCTATGCGTCTTCCTAAATTAACTTGATTAGATAATAATTACTAATACTCTTCACTCTCTAATGGTACTAACTGACCTGTACCTTTTCTTTCAAAGGTTATCTTCTTCTCTTGAATACGTACACATACAACTAACAAAATTAGTCCAAGTAGACCTTATACTTATACCACTCTCTTCCTTTAATACATATTAGTTAGACAAGATGATTTATAATTTTTAACCACACTTAACATATATCAATAAATATATTAAATTTGAGAACCACACTCTTCATATGTTGGTCATTACCTCATTAGCCCCAAACCACCATTAGGTCTTGGTGAGACCTAAAACAATTAGGCTTTCATACTCACATGATACATGTGAGACTAATTGGACCACCTTCATTCTTTATCAATGATTTTAAAAAATCAAACATGTATCCAATATACCATTTATAACTCACTCATGGTTCCATGCCACTTGGAACACAAAATCAACACTTTAACCTACTAATTAGGTCTCCTTGCTCTTTAGGTCTTCATACACAAAAAACATAGCCTCAAATTTTTGAAGTAAATAATAAAATATTTCACATATAAATATGATTATATCACATATTTTAATCCTTAAATACCTATAAAACACATCTATGTTCTCTAGGAACTTCAACATAATCTCTAAGCACTTAAATCAACTCTCTCAAAATGACTAATTAGACTAGTCACACACTATCAAAATTTAGTCAAGATATTTTCACTCTCCATAAATTATTAGGAGAAAAATATAAAAAACATTACTTATAATAATACTTATATACTTATATAACATATTCATACTCATTTTTTTCCTTAACTCTACTCAGAACATCTTCAACAAACTCTTGTAACAGTGTCACTCAATCTACTAGTGCATTCAACAAACACAATCAAATTCTAAGCATTTATCCATATTAAATATGGATTATTAAAACATTAAAAATACAAAAATATGGTAATAATTAAGTATATAACACTCTAAAATATTTTTTTCATCTTGAAACATCAAAATACTATCAAGAACAAATCAATTATCCTTCTTAGGTCACTTGTAGAATAAGGTCAAACACACAATCAAATTTAGATCTTAATATATTTGATTGTATAATAAATAAAACCTTATAAATAAATTATATATTTGAGAATTTAATTCCTATTCAAATTTTAATTTTAAATCACCTTTAAATTCTTCCTTGATCAAAAGATATAAGCAAAAAACTGAGCACTGGTTTTTCTTTTGTTAGATTCAAATACCAACAGTCACTGTGTAAATACTAAACATCAGACACTTTGATCTCATCTCATGCTCCTTGAAATTTTTTATTAAACACAAATCATAAATATCCTTAGGATTATCATATTATTTACCTTTCAAATCTCATTTTTGATCTTGAATATGAGCTTCCATGATTGTGCCACTTGGTAGCTCTGTGGGCCTTCTACACACCCTACAACTAGTCACTAATGAATTTACACCACTTTGTAGCTCTACATGCCTTATGATCACATTGAATATTTTAATCCAATTCATTTTTTACACTTTTTATACCCATATTTAATCTTAACTATTTGACACAATATGCTCCATTAGATCATAATTTGCATGATCACATGCTCATTATTGATCTCTTTCTAATAGGTTTCACACTCACCATTAGATTATACTACTCAAAATCTATGATTGTGACACATATAAATATAATATGAAATATTGATTATTTGACTTTAACCACACCAATATATCCTTATCCAATTATATTAAACACTCATTGTTATATCTATGATCCGAGTAAATGCTCACCATAGATCTTCGATGTCATAAATTTGGCTAAGTATGGTAACTTGGTAAGCTCTGTCTGAGAAGCCAAATTTCCACCTTAATAAATTTTTATATGCTCCATATCCATACATAAAATTTTAACCATATGATCTCTTCACATATTTTAATCTATCCATATATCAAACTTCTCTTTAAACCTTCACATGTTTGAAATATGACATCATCAATCTACTCAGCTTTATCTATCAAGATGCCTACTTGAGTTTAGACATTAATATGACTATTTTGATGATTTTTTTTCACTTCAATAAGAAATATAATAAATAATAACATCTCTTAATGTCTATTCAACATGTCCATATAATAAATTTCCTCGCTAAGTCGAACAATCTCCAAACCATCAATCTGATTACATTGTCATTAATGCACTAGTACCACATACTGTCTTTGACATAAATGAAAACCAAACATAAATGAACATGATAAAAATAGAGGGATTAATACCACCCATAAAAATAAATCTCCCTAACTCTGCTCCTTCTATCAATACTAACAAAAAATTGGTGACCTACCTGACCTTGTCCAAGGGAGTGATATGGAGGATGAACTAGTTTTATCCAAGTTTGGAATTGTCAAAGATTTTTAATCATGAAAAATACTTGTATGTCCCATATATATCATCATTAATCCTCCCCAAATTCCAAGTGCTTGTCCTTGTTCATAAAATTTCCCTTTAGTTGCATACTTTGTAGTGATCTCTTCATTTCCACATTGAACATGCTTCCTTTCAGTTACAAAACTAAAAACTAACACTTTTCTAACACCATACATGTTCACTTAAGTTGTGATACACTTTTAATTAGAATAAAATATCAAAATTTCATTAAACCATCTCAAAGGTGACATGAAATGAAACTAGGACACAATGACACATATGACCAAAGACAAGTTATTTAACTTTAGTTATGACCATGGTGTAAACTTTAGAACCTATGAGACCTCATGACAAGTTTTAACTTGGAGGAGGGTTGACTAATTTGACTAGGGGGTCAAATTATTTAATAGTTACCTTAGATAGGTGTGCCTAATCAGATCCAAATTAAGCAAGATCCAAGGATGAAGTTCATGATAATTGAGTACAACGCCAAGAATGAGAAGTTGAATTTCTAATTCATTAACTTGAGCGTATATGATCTTGATATTGATAGACCAAATGAAATAAGTACTATAACCAAGAATGAAGGATTATAGATGATTTACTTTGATGGTGTGAGAGATAATAAAGGCTTATAAATATGTATGATATTAATGAATCTAGTTGGTAAACAATACTTAACATCTTATAGACTTCAATTTCTATGCACTAATAATCTTACAAAAAACTTAGCCTGATCTTAGGACTTCAATTTTGCATCAAACATAAGGTAAATAAATTATTAGTATGAGGTGATTCAAATTTAGTCATCATTCAGGTATGTAGTCAATATCAATATAAGATTTTTATTTAAAGAGAGATAAATTTAGAGCAATGTATTTAATTGAAAGCTTTGAAGTATTTAACATTGCCTCTGTGCCCAAAGATCAAAATTAGCTAGCAGATGTGTCATCCTTCATAGTATCCAATGTACACCTAATGTCCTTGAATTATATAAATTTATAATATAAATGGTGTGTTTCCCTTATGTCCCAGACAATGTCAACCACTTCCAAGTATTTGATGATGATAAGTAGATCAATGATTTCATGACTAGTTATGGTGTATCTTAGTTAGACATATTGATGAATGAGATGAAGGGTTTATAAATGAAATTGAAGATAGTGATGATGGCATAATCCAACTAAAGAAAAATATAATTCCTAAAGTCATGGTCTCTCTAAATAGGATATTCGACCAAGACAAGACAATGAGTGACCCCAAAATACCCAAAGTAAGTGGAAAAGATTACAATAAAACTAACTTGAGCTCATCACGTAATTCCCACCACATTATCATTAGGATTTTTTTCACCAAATAAGAAGTGGTTAAGGCCACTAAGATATTATATAGATTCAAATATGTCCTCACATGGTCATATAAAGACCTCAAAGTCTTTAACACCTGAGTTATCACTCATATGATCCCTTTAAAGGAAATGTGTAAACCCTTCAATCATAGGTAAATACCCATAAATCTAGTGTTATATCCTCTCATCTATAAATAATTAAATAATTTATTATATGTGAGGATATTTTTTAATTAGACACACAATATGGGTAGCTAACTTGGTCCTAATCAGAAACAAAATAATGAGATTAGACTCTACATAGACTTTTCTAACCTTAATCGATCTTAATAAAATTATAATTAATTATTTCCATCTTTTTATGAGGTAATTAAAATGGTTATCATCTCTTACATGATGTATTTCTTAGATGGATTCTCTAGTTACAACTAGGTGTTGGTTAACAAAGAAGACAAAATGAAAACTACCTTCACAACCAAGTGGGAAATGTTCACATATAAAAGGATGCCTTTAAGATTTATCAATGCTTGGGATACCTTTTAGAATTACATAGACTATGTATTCCAAGGATTTATTGGTAGGTGCATCATTATCTACATGGATGACTTAATTATTCTGTCTAAAAATAAGGACCACACGACACACCTTCAACAAATTCTTGATAAATGCATAACCTCTAGTATCTCTCTAGACCCTAAGAATAATATATTTTAAATAATTGAAGTTAATCTCTTCAGACACATAATCATGAAGGATGGTATGGATTTTAACCCTAACATTATTAATGTTATTTTCAAGGTTGTTTTTCTTAAGAGTAAAAAGTACTTAAAGTCTTTTTTCAAAAATTAACTTTGTGTGTAAATTCATTTCAATTTTCACCAAAATTGTTAGATCTCTGAATGCCATGTTGAAAATGATGTGAATATTGAGTGGATGTTCAAGGCTAAGAAATATTTCCAAGACATTAATTAATTTATAATATAAGAACCCATGTTAATTAGCCCAAATTTTGGTGAATATTTCTACCTTTATTCCTTCATTTATGACCACATGATTTTTCTTGTCTTAAATCAAAAAGTAGATGATAAAGAACATCTAGTTTCATTCATGAGTATGAACTTGAAATAAACCCGCTCTTGGATAAGCAAGCATATGCCTTGGTAAAATATTTAAATAAGTTTAGACATTATATCCTCTAAAACAAAACTCATACCATTGTACCCAACCCCACATTTAAGCTCATGCATAACCAAAATGACCTAAGAAAATGACAAGGAAAATGGATGGATAAGGTATAATAATATGACATAGAATCAAGTTGTCTAGGATGGTATGGGGTTAGATTAATGTTTTATAGGTGAAATCAGACCAGGACCAAGTTTCCCATAAGATCACACCATGTGGCACCTAATCATGGCCTTTTAATACCTTATTTTATTACAAAAAACTCATGATAGAGTGATCCAACCACATCATGGTACTTGGCACTTAATCGTACCCTTCACACCCCAAGTACTAAGATGTCAAGTTTAATTTTAATAGCACTATATGTGGACAATAAGGTGACACCTATCACTCAATATTAGATGAATAGATTCTCTTAAGAGTCCATCTAGTATATAGAACTAATAGGCTAATGACACATGGACCCCTCACCTTACTATAATACATAATTTTTTGAAACTATGAAACCCAACCAAAAGGAATCCAATCAAAGGTCAACATGTGGAAAAATGTTGTAATAATCAGGTGTATCAATATTTTCATATTACAAAGCTATGTGATAGAGTGAGATAATTAAAGAGTACCACTTGATGAACTAGAAGGGGTCGAACCATACAACATCAAAAAGAAGCATGAGCCAATCAAAAGATTGCACTTGGTAGAGTATCATATATCACACATAGGTATCCCAATATTTGAAGTAAAATGCTAAGATAGATGAAGTAATGTTAAGTGTCAAATTAATGTCAAGTAATACACCTAAAAATCACATATCCATCCATGAAGTGCTAGTTTTTAGTGTGAATTGAATGTTGATGGGGCTCATTTTGATCGTTATAAGTCCATGTCACCTCAAAGGAAGAATCAAGCCTATGATTGATAAACCAAGATAAGTGATTAGATAATCTCCAAAAGTGGATTTTTTAAGACTTTAGAATAAAATTTAAGAGTCAATATAACTTTAAGTTAAATAAATAAAATATACTTATCATTTATGACTCATATCTTATAGTTTAAAATTATGAAAATCTAGAGATTAAAGCTTGTAATCTCAAATATTTGAATTCAATTTCAATTTATATCTATTGAATAAATTTGAAGTGATTTATATTATTTTTTAGGGACTTATGTGCATTCATTTAGAATCAAGGTGATACATGAACTCATCAATCAAAATTTGAAAGACATGGCCTAAGCAAGAATATTTAGATCCTTCATGATAGAGAAATTTCTTTTCCACTATTTATATAGAACAAACACTATCTTCCAAGACACTATTTTCAATTTTATTACATTAACTATTGAGGACAAGCACTATAATGATTTGTTCTACCCTATGGAGAGAACCATAAAGTAAGATAGTGATGATGAGGAGGATCTCAATGTTACAAAGGAAAGGTCTAACATCTTTGTACTCAATTTTATGAGTTTAAAAAATTTTGCATCCAGCCCAAAGGTGCTCCCCTATGTAGACTTATTCCACCAAATATTCATCTAGTCTCGGTGTATAGATAATACAATCAATTCATTCAATTCAGGTAATGATATCACTTTCATAGATAGGTTAGACTTTTAGGCCTATTATGATTTACCTATTCTTGAAATTATTTACAATAAAGAAACCATAACCCAATGGCTCAAATCACACAACATCAAAGAAGTCTTGAGAATCTAGGTAGAAAATACAGGGAGGTTTGTCTACATGTCCAAAATCAACTAGATCCCCATCACCTAATATAGAAAGGGGTTAAGAATGGGGATGGCCATGATGGATAGGTTACATTGAATTAAGGACACAAAACATGTTGATAAGAAGTGGTTTCCACTTCTATCCATGATCATATATGAATCCACCACTCCCCCTCTTGGATAGATTTTCTCCTATAATTTGGCTAACCAAATAAGGAAGACCATGACCAACCAAGAAAATCATTTATATATGATGTCATACTTGATTAGCACCATCTATGCTAATCTAAAATTCCCCTTGTTTACCAATTTGAAATGGACCATCCCCTATATCCTCACAAAAGTAATAATTTATTGGTACAAACAAGAAATGTGAACCATTATCAACTAGTTCGACCCAATTGTATATAGGGACAGCCACAAAAGGACTATGCTCAGACCATCTAAAGAGATCAAAGAAATGTTTATTATATTAGGATCTTACTGGTATTATCTCAACTATAATGTAATCAGAGTAGTATGAATCAAAATAGCCTCATTTAGGTCACCCACCATAGTGCTAGACAAGCTGACTGAGCAAAATATTTACTTCAAGCTACTCATGATGGACTATGAAAAAATCAAGAAGGGACATATCCATCCATAATTAACTAGCATTATCCAATTTAAAATTGAAAATTGGCTCTTAGTCATGGCTTCTACCAAATAAAGTTCCACCTTTAGTTTAGAGAAGGACACCAACACATAATGGGACCCTGCACATATAACATTTAATCACTACATCAAACATAGGGTGACCCTCAAAATTAAATACCATCATGAGCCTAAGGATGGAGACCAATTCTACCTCAACAGAGCTAATGACATAGAAGTCAACTAGAGGTTAAAGGCTATGAAAATCCCATGAGTGAAAGGAATATTGGATGGTGTAGGGTTATTTTATTTGTCCTAATAACAAAATACTTAGGTTAGAGAATCATTATATTTATTCCATACTACTAGTGTTGAAGAAGAATACCTAACAAACCCACAAATTAGTTGTCAAATACTCCAAAAATTATCCCCCACTTTGGAGAAGGGAGGAACTGGTGTAGGGAAATAATTTGGGTAGGCTTCCACCTTAGGGGTCCCATTTGGAAGCCTATCTCAAATTCAAGGTGCCACATCAACATAGTCAACACCTTTAATGGAGATGACAGTCACTCCTACATCAATAACTTTAGCTTAGCCATTTCCTCCCCTTTGTCCCACCAAAGAAGGACCACACATTATAGGTTAGTAATGTATTTTATTATATCACTCTTTCCTCTATAAGTATCCCCTGAGAATATTTGGTCAACACCTAACTCCAAACCATGTCAACCTCCCACCCTATAGGCCTCTCACTAGACCTATAATGAGTCCTACAACCATGCCATTGCCCACCATTAACCCCTTCATCATATCATCAACCTCTAGGGTCTCAATAATGGCCAATTTTCCCCAGTCATGTCTAGCCTATGCCTAGACCTAGTCTATAACTACCTAAGAATAGTCCCACTATCATCCTTCCTTAAGTTCCCCTATTCACAACTAGTTCTTCTACTAGCACTAGTTCTTATTCATCCCCTACATCTACATTTGTATTGGTCACATCCATAAATACCTCCCAAACATCTATTTTCCAAAGACTAAATCCATCCTAGCCATTATCTCCATCATCATAGCCTTGAAGTAGTTTTTCAAATAAATCATGGATCAAGTTGATTTAATTAGCTACAATAGAGACCTAGATTTGGTCATAGTAGACCCTCCCTAGGTTATATTGAAATTCAATGATGATGGGGAAATGAAGAGGGTGACCAAGAGAAAGTTTACCCACCTAAACCAAATAATCATGTATGAGTTAGAAGAAACCTTATTTGAGTTGATTAAAATAAATAATGCCAAGCAAGACCAACAACAACAATATTAGGAGGACCCCCTCTTAGCTCTCCAAGAAACTATGGATGTGATTATTGAATTGGTTAAAGGAGTGTTGAAAATAATAACTAACTTAGATCAACATCATAATGCCATCGTACCAAAGTATATCATAAAAAAAGTGGAGTGGGATGTGGAATATATGTTTGATATGTTGAATACCTTAGCTCAATATAAGGTAAAGGGAGACAAAGTATATAATATATTACTTAAATCAAAAGTTACATATGGGGGATATGAAAACAATATAGTAAACTTGATGAAGTTTATCACAATGAGGAAATTTGACTTAAACCTAATTACCTTGGAGGACTTGAGCATCACTTAGTCTTATGTAATTATTAGGATGAAGACCTTGAACTAGTGGATTGAGGAAATGAGGTCCTTTAGTAAATCCCTTACATAATAGGGTGATAAAGTAATCACCTTATTAAAGGATGTTGAAATTACATACCTTGATAATAAGGATGGCTCCATTGTTATCAAGAATGCCTTCAAGGCCCAACTATAGAATTTTGTGGTGAACTTCTAAAATTAATCCATGGCCAAAAGAGTGACCTTCAATCAAGAGATGGTAGCTTTGGTAACCTCTTCTAATCAAAGGATAGAAAAAGTTGTAGAAATCAACAAAGATGTAGAACCTCTCCTAATAAAACATGATATAATGGTCAAATTTATAGTCAAGCTAGTAAAGGAGACTATCATTGATTTAAGATTGATCAACAAAGACTAAAATAAATGCTCTAAAGCCTTGAAAGGGAAAACTGGTCTTTGTTTTTGTAAAGAAAACCTTCTTTCTTCCCTTACCCAACCTCCTCTTTTGAACTTTTAAAAAATATTAATCACTTTAGATTAACACTCATTATAAGTGTCCATTTGTTTTTTTAAGAGTTTGGGCTTATATTGTCAAGTATGAATAAATTTACATCATAACAACATGAAATTCAAGTAGATTGTGTCACTACGGAGGTTCTTGTTGTCCTTATATCAAGGTTTAATCCTAGACTAAAATTTGGTAACCACATAATATCTCTAGTAAAATTGAATAAATCCCCAATCTAGTCCTTATACTACAATCTAGTAAAAATTATTCTACTAGTTGCATTGTGCCCTTGACACATACATACATCATAATTACATCATTTTTTTATTGAGTATAGTTTTATAATCTTAGTACCAATTAATTTTTTATAGTACTTCATAAAAACAAGTTACCAAACGTGTTTAACAATACTAATTACAAATTTAAACCTACAACCATACATAATAATGGATTTTATTTGTTTCATAATAAATAATATTTAATTCATAATGAGTAATTTGGCCCTTATAATTTTTATTACAGTCTTTTCACATTACAAATTTTTTTGGAGATCATAATATCCCATCTTACTACTATAATTAAACCACTATTGAAAATCATTCAATAAAATATTTTTTAATAAATATGATCCACAAAAAATATCAATCATACCAATTATTTACTCCATTCATATTATTTATGAGGATGCATTTCATAGATAGTTCCATAGTCCCATGCATATGACAACATACTTATTTTTAGACAATAAAATGTGTTCAATATGATTTTCATGCATAATAATTAATACAAGGTATCATATAGATTTCATTTATACATTAATAAGCAAAATGATCAATACCATATTATATTTTTATTTTATATGTAGCAAGCCCAAATGGATTCCTGACATAGTTTTTAAATATTAGACATCAATGGAAACTTACTAGTCACTATAAGTACACAAAACTACATCCATATTGTATTTTTTCCACAATGTGTAATTCATGTTCATATATTAAAAATAAAATTTCACCTAAAATAAATTCCATCCAAACTATAACTCACATGGTAACAATTCAACATTATAATGATACAAAACATAATAAGCAAAAGATCCATGTTATCAACAATTGTCACATATCCACATAATGATGCTAACAAAATTATGACACATGAAAATTTGTTTTTATCATAAAAATTTTATGTTTGTAATGTAGTATTATGAGACCTCCATTTGTGTCACCAAACATCCCAACCATTAGTCCACCTCTAAAATGATTAAAAAATAAAAGTTCTTGTTAAGACATGATACATCTAGGAATATGACTCAAGTTATTCTAGGGCTAATTTCAAAACACAAATTATTATTGATTTTTTTTAAAAAAAAAAAAATTAAATTAATAATATTTCATACACTACATAAAATAATAATAGAGTTAATAAACTAGTAATATCTTGTCTAGAAAATTAGGCATCTAGGTTATAATCATGCAATACGAAAAATTTGAAAATCCAAATTTGATAATTTAATGATATTTTCCTACCTCAAGAATCCCACAAGATTGAATAGTCATTAAATATGGATGTAAGGGGTCATGGGATACATTCTAAGTTCATAACTTTATTTTTTGGTTAATGAAACCATTTTTTACCATATCCCAATTTTAACCCATCAATATCTCTTGGAAGCACATTTCATAGCCTACTATGGAATAATTATGATGTATAAGAATATTTTTAAAATAAATAATAATTAAATTATATTAAATTATAATAAACATCAAATTATTTTCAATCATGTATAATCTCACCATACTATATGAAGTATAAGTCAATAATACAATTTTAGTTTCATTGGAATGGATTGGAATGCTATGTATTAAAACTAAAAACCCCTTCTAAACCATTTACCTTAATTTATCATTAGTGGAATTTCATATATATTTTAATGGAGTTTCACATTTAAATTAAACCATAAATGAATATCCAAGAAATTAATAATTTAATATATTGACATCCATAGTGGTACCATAAACACAACTAAAGCATTTCCATATATGAAATGTTTAATTAAACTAAATCTATTTAAATAATGAGACCAAGTCTTTGAGTAGCTTAAAAATAATCATACCAAAATATTTATTTTCCTTTAAGTATCATTTATCGACCCATATGGGTATATAAAACATACGTAACATGTAATAGACAAAGTGTGTTCAAAAGAAAACTCAAGTTATGCATTCTTGGTTCATATTCATATAGAATTCTAAAACATAAATTCCTTCCTTCTAAGTTGATATGTATATGTAAATAAAAATAATAGCATACTTCTTTTTTTATCTACATTATTGTATCACAAGTGTCATCATATTCTTCAGTATAGTTATATAGTTTAAACACAAACTAATTATAATTTATTATACTTCATAAGTAAAAGTTACCAATATTATTTGCCACTACTAATTGGAAATATTTTCCCATATCCATATAAAGAATTGCATCCACAAATATTTTTTAATAAATCACAATAAATGATTAATAATGAATTAAGTCCTTAAGAATTTAATTACCAACATTTTACATTACAATGTTCTTAACATCATATTATACAGTATCATTATTGTAATTCAATAATCATTTAAATGAATTGAATCAAATACTCTATAGGAAATAATGGTACACAAAATATAATTATCCATACTAAATAATTAATGCATTCAAAAAATTGTCAAGGATAAATATGCTATATATTCCCATAATCTCATTATTACTAGAACCTATAAATTTATCAACAACATAACACATTCAACATCATTTTCATGTTTATTAACAAATGACATAATTAATACAAAACTAGATTGGTATTACAAGTGTATAAAATCCAAAAATATTTAGTAAATAATTCGTAAATACATATTATAATTCAAGATAGACTTGGCAGTCCTTACAATCACATAAAATTATATCCATATTTTATTTTTCCATAATGTGGAATTCATGTTCATATTTAAATAATATCAATTTATAAACCATATATTCTCCAAAGTATAGGTAACATTATTAGCATAGGTTTTTGGAGAATCACCAGAACATGATAATTATAGGGATAACCTACATATTAGATATCATAATAGGTTAAATAAAGTTGAAAAGTGTAAAAAATTGCATACACCATCTTCAATTAGATTTAAAATTAGGTTGTAAGATCTATATAAAGGAACATGGCTATAATTCATATTACATCAGATTATAAAATAAATCAAAATAGAGTAATTAATTGTGCATACACCATACATAAAATAAAATAAAGGAAAACCATAATAGGATAATTTCTATTAATCCCTATCATCACATCAAACTAGATTTTATTACATTAAAGTACTATTTATAGTCTTTTACAATCCTGATGTCTCTTCAAATCCCAACATTCTAATAAAAAATGAAAGATCATTCACATTATCCAATTATTTGATTATAATTTCAAAGTTAAATAAGTACAAAACTAGACAAAATGAAAAATCAAACACTTTGCACATGTGTTTATCATATATACTTTGTGGTTTTAGCAAGCTCCATTCTACGTCCAATAATTTCCCAAACTTAAATATTTATCTCATCCTAAGGAAAGAGGAAAACTTGATGATTTCATTTTGATCCCATACTTTCAACACCTCTTTTAGAACCCATACAAATATTATCCACCTTATTATGGCTTAAATCTGCTTGGGGTGGTTTATATCTACCACTATGGTGAAGATGGGGTATTGAGGGTTCATGGTGTTTTAGGACTTATAGTCTCAGACTAGGTTTTAGAAACATAAGCCACTTGTATGTGTGTATGTGGCTCTAGAATCACTAAAACACCCTTGTCCATTTGACCTCCACCCTCTATACTTGACCTGATCTACCTAGACCATCATCTCAACCCCCCCCTCTCTCTCTCTCTCTCTCAAGCCTGCCTTAACCATCAATGTCTAGTGGAGATGATTGAAATAGTTGATGGTGAAGATATAATTCACCTATTTTAGTTATTTATAGTGATAGAGTTAGGCCTCACATGAAATGTCCTCAATAATTGACCATATCTTTATGGCTTGACCTCCATTACATCAGCTAATGACACTCATTTACATAGTAATACATCAAATATTGTGTGTCTTGGGTATGCAACCTAGACTAGGAAATCACCTTGAACTAGTATCACAATCATATGAGAACCTAAGGGATACATATACCATCATCACCATGGGATTCAGTTTTATATGCTCTTGACATTTCCATTTACTCCAGTCATGTACTCTAGCCTAAGTAAACCTAGCTCATTGTACATGTTCGAGCCATTATGCTTAGTCAACTCTTTAAAATATTTTTCCTTGGAAAAATTATTTATATGCTTTGACCACCATTTTAGTTTGAGTTATCCCCTTATGTGCATATACCATTTCATGTTTAATGTCTAGGGGTAGAATATCTATAGTCATATATGTAGAGGTTTAGATACACTGACTATCACAAATCATTGAGTAGGTTTCTAAGTGAAAGGAGTGATTTAATTTCATGTTTGAGACCTTATTGTCCATAATTTAATCTAAATCAAACCCTATTAAGATATTTATCTCTGCATTGCATGACCCTTCTATTCATGTTTTAGGCTTAGCTACATATGATGATCTTACAAACCTTTAAAGTATAGTTATAGGATATCTTCTTGTAGGTGGGAATTACACCTTCTCAACAAGACTTATACCTAGATATGTCCTTTTATCATAGTATCAATGCTTCTTTATATCCTTATGGAGTTTTTAGAACTTGTCTCCATGATTTTAGCTTAGTTAAGAAGGTTTGAATCCAAAAATAATGGTTATAAGACCTTATGGAGTATTCACTTGGAAATCAAAGTCTGATATGAGGTGAATATGCTTGATGAGAACATTAGATAGGATAGGTTGCTTGAGATATGTCAAAAGGATAGTTGATGCATACTTAAGATGACCTATGAAGACCCTAGGAACCCCTAATCACATACTCAATAGGGTAAAACATTTAGAGTTTATAAATTAGACATATGGAGTGATAAATTTAAACCTAGGATTATCTAAATACCTTAAATTTTGGTAATGAACCTTAACTTCTAATAAACAAGTAGTGAAGGTATTAGAGGTCTAGTTGATAGTTTATTGGTTATGAGGGCCAAAATGAATCTTGATTATTGTGAAAAAGGGTTTTTCCACATATGTATAACACCTCATATTTATCTATGGTGTCTTGATGACCTCTAGTAGCTAACATCTTGGAACATTATGTTCTCACTTGTAATTAAGATCAATATGTAGGCAGTCTCACCTAAAAACAAAATATGTGCATGAAGATCCTTATTCATCAATAGAACCTTTCATATAGTCAATAACTAGTGACAACTTGTATGTTTCTAGCTCCCATAGGTTTGTACATGTGAACTATGGATGGATAATTAAATGGAAGTGTCTTGTGGACCTCTATAAGACATGTATAACCATTGGTTTCATTAATCAGGCTAACAATGCACTAAAATTATTACTTCTTTGACTTTGTGTGGATGTAAAAGGCTAGTTTGAATACCTTAAGTTATTAAATATTTTCATAAAGTATAGGGGATAAATATATAAACCAATTCCTAGGATTATAAGGACAATATATACCATTACTATATATAATATACGAATTCACCATCTTTTCTTTCTTATTTTTACTGAACATGAACCTGAGGTGTTATCCATGGCTACCAAGGAGGATGATGGGAATGAGGGGTCAATTTTTTTATCTTTTTTTTGCCAAACCTTATTTTATTCTCTCACCTTATGTCTTTTTTGAACTCCCCTATAAATCCCTAACTCTTCATTACCATGTCCATACTCTATGGATCTGTACTTACTTGAAAACTCTTACAAAACACTAGATTCCTACAATCTTTAGGTTTTTAGACCTTAATTAATTTTTTTGTGTAGGAGGGGGGAAACTAGGGGTCAAAGTACATTTTAAAACATGAATTATAGATGGGGAAGATGAAGAATCATTATTTCCCACATGTGGGCCCCTTTAGTGGAAAATAAAACATTTTGACTTTTGGGAAGACACCCATTACATATAAAACAATTTGATCATGGCAATATGGTGATCATGAAGACCCTTGAAGGCATAATTGATGGTCATAGTGGTGTTTTGAGGTAAACATAACATCATCTTATGGTCAAACACCCCCTTTAAGATAATATATATGGTTTCAAGTGAAGGCTTCAAATGGAGGTTACTTCAATAATTATTAAAAGAACTTAGAACTTGATAAATACCTAAATTATGTTACCATATGTTCCATATTACATCCTTATTACTTTATATCAAGCCATACCTTTCATATCTTCAACATACTAGATGAATTCATGATGAGTCATAAGCTACAACATTGAGTCATCTTCGTTATGAGAAAAATTAGACCATTAAGACCACCTTATGGCCTATTACAGATAATTATAAAAGACTAAAAACAAGGGGAACACCTAACACAATCTAAAATAATGTGAAAAGATAACTATCATGGTATTCCTCGACATAACAAGACACTTAAACGTGTTGCCTTGACATTATGATGGATAATGATCCCCTTTTGGATTGTCATAACACCTTAAAAGGTATAATAAGGGTGACCACAAGTGATTTTTAGTTATCAAGATATTTTTACTAATTTTTATGCCTAAAGGTATAAATTAGTCAACATTATTGGTGACTCTAAAGGCTTAACCTACATACTGGTCAAGAGGACCCAAGATCTCTTTCGTGTCACTCATGTTCTAGATGAAAGACTCTTTACCTAAAATGTCACCTCATGACTAATACCTTTCAAACCTCTAGGATTGAAAAAAAATCTACAAGACACACAATAAGACATAAGGAAACAATAAAGACACATAATATAAAGCAATAACTAAACAAGCAACTAGTAAATCATATGCTACAACACTTGGAATAAGGAAACTTAATTACTATGTACATCATGATTCTATGATTATAGTAACAATACCTGATGAACACCCCATTGATAGGGATAGGTATTTCATCACCATTTAGTTTGTATAAGTATAAGGCATTATTCTCCTTGCATTTGGTAATGACATATGGCCCAATCCAAAGATTATGAAACTTTGAATGCTTACCTTACTTGGCATGATCTTCATCCCACTTAAGTACAATGTCACCTTATTAGAAGGTCTTTGAATAATCTATATTTTAATATTATCTCTTGAATTTATATTTATTATACCACATGTAATACATATAATCATCCGTTGTCTCTTTTAGGTCCCTCAATTCATTCATCCTCACCTCCATTGCATCACTCTTCATGAGTTCAAATTGGTGTGCAAGTTCCAAGGCTATCATCTCAAATGATATGGGAAACCTTGATTATTTTACATATAAAATAAGATATGTTGAGTGGATATTATACCTCTTGGTAGTATCCTATTTACCCATAAGGTATTCTTTAACTTGGTATATCACTCCTTTTGGTTATCCTCCATTATTCTTCTTTTGATCCTAATTAGATTCTTGTTAGTGGACTCAGCTAGTCTATTTTCCTATAGATAATAATTATCTGAAAAATAGGTATATACCATGATTAATATCCCACTCACTCACCTTTGTACTACTGAAGGTTAATGTATTATTTTATATGATGGTGGAGGGGACCACAAATCTAGTTGTTAGACTATCATAGAAATCCAAGACTAAGTTTTTATTTACCTCCTTAAGTGCAACTACGTCCACCCACCTAGTAAAATAATAATTATAAATTAAAACCCTCCTATGTCATACACTATATGGGGAACAAATCATACCATCAAATTCTAGGCCCCATTGGATGAAGGGATGCTCCACTTGAATAGGATTTAAAGGCAATGTAGTTAGTCTTTACTTGCATGTGAATATAACACATTTTTGGAACCTCTTGACCCAAAAATAAAAGTCCTTGAATAAAATTGGCCAAAAATATCCTAATATTATGATATATGTTGTTGTGGTCTTGGATACAAGGTGTCTTCCTTCAGCCCCATCATGAAACTATCTTAGGAGCCTATAAACTTGGCTACTTTTTACACACCTAAAGATCATGTCATTAAGGTATGTTTTGAAGATAACCCCATAAATCAAGACATAATTAAAATATTTAGGTCTGAATTAAATTTTTATTTGACCTATTTAGGCCTATAGGACATTCTCCCATTTGAAAGAACCTCACCATGTCTTGGATCTAGCTAGAAGGAAATGTAGGTACAGTTGTTTGTTGATCATCTTCGACACCCAAAACCATTTCCATGTCCTCCTTCACATATATTTCAAGGTGTTCACATAGTCCCCTACCCCTAATGAACTTGGTGACCTTGAATTATATGTCATATTCCTTGCACTTGGTCACCTAACCAACCCTCTTTTCACTCAATTCTTTGATAAGGATGAAGTCTTTGATGCTATGGTGAATCACCATGACAAGGATATTATTTTTATAAAAAATGTGTCTAAATTTATTGATACCTCTCATGACAACAAGTACGTTTCTTTCAATAAAATTTTACCTCTCTTCATACCGCTCCAATGTTTGGCTAAAGAAGGCTATGGGCTACTCAAGGCCCTCACTTTTTCACTACATAAGCATGGTAGAAATAGTGTCATTAGTAGAGAATGCATATATAAATAAGTTCCTTTGAAAATTAGGGTTTATAAGGGTGGCATCTTGGGTAATGGCCTGATTGATGGATTCAATATTTCTTTTACCTTCCTTATTTCATGAAAACTCTTTGTGTTTCTTGAGCATGTGGGTTAGAGTCCTTACCAATTCTACAAATCTAGGTATGAACCTTATGATGAAGTTTATTTTACCAAGAAACTCTATAATCCATTTTTATGTTTATGTAGTGATAAGGTAAAGATAACGTCTATCTTTTTAGGGTCAATAGAGGGGCCTTGTTTTGACACATGTCTTATTAGTCTATCCTCATAAACTATAAAGATACACTTTTTTGGGGTTCAAAGAGACCTCAAAATACTTGCACCTATCAAAAACCAACCTCAATTGTGTCAAATGATCTTTGTAATCCTTATATAATACTATTATATCATCAAGGTATATGAATACCATCTCATGTATAAGCCCTTGGAAGGCTACATCGATTTCAGTTTGGAAGGTATCTCCTTCATTGGATAGTTCAAAGGGCATATTCTTGTAAGAATAAGTGCCCCACTTGGTTTTGAAGGTATTATTGTGTTTATATTACTCCTTTAATAAAATTGATTATACCCTAAGTATCCATTAAGTAAGGAAAACATTTATGATACTACAATCTTTTGAAGAATATGATCCATATATGGTAGGGGTAGTGATCTCTTAGTGACACCTTGTTAAGATCTTTGAAGTCTACACATAACCTTATATCCCCATTATTCTTCCTCACAAAGACAAAATTAGACACCCATTAATAATGTTTTATGGAGAATATAATATTGGATTCAATGATCCTGGTCAACTCCTTCTTCATAAGGATCTCAATCTTGGGGTTGACAAGTCTTTGTTTTTGTCTTACAAGATTACCACTTAGATCCAAATTTATGGTATGATGAGAAAAACTAGGGTCACACCCATTCAAGTCATGATATTCCCAAGAAAAAATGTTTGAAAACTCTTGTCATAATTCTATGAAGGCTAGCTTCTCCTCCTTGGTGTTCACTTTTCCTAGTTTGAGCAACTTATCTTTGAAAATGATGACCTTCTCATAGTGTTCATATTTTATGGATATGCTAACCTTATCTTTCCTTAGTTTATAATATTTATTAAATATATTATTTAATTTTACCAAAACTTTAGGTAATTTTTTTTTGTAATTGGATAATATGATCCCTATAATATTTTTATAATTTGTCTTGGTTCCTTGAGCAGAATTCTGCCACCAACTAAAATAAACATGCAATTTGCTTGTCATTTTGAACAACCTTCTAGCTAACCTCATTATCAAGGACTGAAGGTTTGTATACCACCTTAATATAAGACTATTATTTGATGTTCTTAACCCCACTTGGAATATCATATTATGCTCCTATGGCTGATAACTAGTTTGTATGTTCATTGGTCTCTCTAGGAATGAAACAAATGTTAAAGACATCAAAGTCCTATAAGAGGTCCCAAAATCTATGTTTATATGCATTAAATAGTGGTTTATTAACTAAATGTTACCCATTCACTTGATGCAATACCAACTCACTATCTCATATGACTTGCAAGAATTTGATGCCTCTCTTTCTTGCTCATTATAGCCCATGGATGAGGGATTCATACATTGCTATGTTAGAAGTGCAACTGAATTAAAACCTTAGTGAATAAAAGTACCTTTTATTTGAATGAGAGACAAGAATGACACCTTCCCCACATACATTTTGGATATATATCCATCAAGGAACTAATTCCATACTCCTTGTGATCTTTGCTTAGGCTAATGAAATCTTGTATGACAACCCCTTCTTCATGTATACAATACAAACCCAAACCTACCTCTTAAATGATTTTGTATGGATCATATCCATGGTTATCTATTTCCAATTCATTGAGGAAAAAATTTGATATGCCTTTAAGTGTTTCAATTGGGTCTTAGTTATTGGAGTATTCATCTACATATATGATGGTAAAATTGACATTTAATAAGTTAGGCATGTAAGGATCTAAGTGTAACCTAGAGATAGGTTCAGACCTTATGGTGAAATTTGTTCATTACATGGTCTACAAAACCATTCAAGAATAGTCATAAGAGAGATAAACTCCTATTTTGGTAGTGAAATCCCTAGACAATTATAAGGTAAAGTATTGAGGGAGGTCAACTACTACCACATCCTGAGATATAGTGAAATTAAGCCAAATAACTAAGACAATTTATAGATCCTTAATGAAACTAATAATCTTAGTAGGATACCCATCCAATTGTAAGACCCCTTTAACATTAGGTTCATACCTTAGTGCCCATTTATCTTCTATAGACTTATGCATGATAGAAGTGATAGCCCCACTATATATAATACAATTATACACTAGTATGTCAATGATATTGACATAGAGATAGAATGGAGGGATTTTTTATTACCTTGGGTGATTTAGACTCATGAGAATGATTGGTACTCATTATTATTGCACCCACCCTTTTTTCGTACTTGTCTAAGATGTGGAGTTTGGATAGCTCTTCTTGGAGGATATATTTTTTCCCTATAATGAGAAAGGAGTCCCATATGGGGATTGTAATATGGTCCTTATTCATCTGATCTAAAATGATAATATGAGGAATAGAAGCCTTAGATTGTAACTTAGGAGTAGAAGTACCATTTAAAGCTTGTGTGAATTGAGTTATGAATGGAACTCTATGATTCTACCCTCTCCCATCTTGAACTTTCTAGGTTAATGATGTATTAGGGGATGCATCTTGAATAGTATCCACTTGAGGTGGTTTAAATTTTTTTAATGGCCACTCTTCCAACTTATAATTCATCACTAATTACCCTTATTAAATCCCTTAAATGGGTTTTAAATAGACTATCTACTTTATCTTCTCCTCCAATTTGATTGGATGCAACTTGCTCAAATGAATGTTATCCTTATTAAAAGTTAAAAAAGATAGTCTCAGATGGTTCTTTAATTCCACTTGTTAGTTATTAATTTGTCATCTCAGCTTGAGTCATAAAGGGAGTGTCTCCATCTTACATAGAAGGACCCTCCTTGTGTTGTATAGGAGGATGACTATCATATGTTAAAGGAGCTTGATTTTTATACATAAAATAAAATTGAAAAACATCACCAATTAGAGATATAGACATATCATGAGGATATCCCTATTGTGTATGCCATTGACCTTCTTGAACATAGTTGTTTTGAGTTTGAACTAATGCTCTAGAAGTGATAGAAGAATTAGGGTTGTAATTGTTATAGGGCCTTTCCTGAGTGATATTACCTTGACCATATTTATTACATTAATATGGAGGTTTATTGTACTTATATGGCTAATAGGGGGATTGGTAAGGTTGTTGGTAAGTTTTAGGGGGTGGAATTTACTACCTCTCAAAGGCCATTATCTTGTTATTTTGTGACTTAAGTATCCCTTTAATCTTGCCCAATATGTCTACTTGATTGGCATCTACTTGATAATTATTGGTTGGTTTTGGTAATGGACAAATGGTAGACATAGAAGGTTGTATCTCTTGTAACAAAGGCATGAGGGTCTTAGGGTAAGCTTGCCTACTTGGATTAGACAATTTTTTTCCCTTATGACCACTTCATAGGCATTCAATAGAGTATTCCCTCCCACAGTTTGTATCATGACTACCACACCAAAATTGAGGGATATTAAGTAGTAAAAAAATCCATAATTAAGAGTGAGCTTAACTACTATGGGGATTCTATCCCAGATTATTTAAAACCTGTAATTTAAATATACCATAAATTCTTGGGGAACTCTTTTAATTGTGGTGAGATACTCTACTAAAGATAAATGGTCAATCCTATCCTCAAAATGTTTGAAAAGGTGTTACCTAAAATCATCCCAAGTGTTGATATAAGTAGGGTTCATACCCTATACCATTACTGTTATTTAACTTTCAAGGAAGTTTCCAACAACCTCATAACCACATTATCTTGGGTCACATTATGAAATAAGCATAGGCTAGATATGTCTTCAATATGTTTCATAGAGGTGTTTGAGTTTTATCTTGTGAAATATCGAAGACTTTTGAGTGCATCAATAGGTATATCATCAAACTAATACATTTTTAAAGGATTGCCACCATTGAAGGGCACAAAGGTTTGATGTCTAGGCGTAGTCATTAGAGGTGTAGGGTTTGAAACAATGTTTCTTTTATCATAATTAGGATAGTTAGGGGGTTAATTATTAGTATTGGACCTATGGTATCCCTTTATCCTAGTAAATTCTAAATATAACTCAACAAATTTAGCTTCCTTAACTTTTGGTGAAGACCTTATGACCACTTTTGGCATGAAACTTGACTATAGATCTTCCACTAAAGTGCCTAAATTTATTTGATGTCATACATTTGTATAATTAAATGATCTAATTCACTTGAATTTTGGTCCCACCCAATGTGTTATAACTATTAGCACTCTAAATTTCACCCTTAGGAGATGGTTCATTTCTCTCCAAGTTTAGGGTAATATGGGATTGGTCCATTGATTTTGGCTGACCTATGGAAGGACCCAACTTTTAGATTATGGGGATAGACACCATGGTACATCAATTTGATCTCACTTCTTAAGACCTAATGATTTTTTGGGGTGAAAATAGATATAAGAATACATGAAATAAACCTAACCTAATGAGGTGATGCATCAATATTAATTTATCCACTCTAATTGATCTTCAATCAACACTTCATGAATCAAGTAAAGACTAAATAATAAGACAAGATTTATAATTAAATCCTAATCATAATTATTTCATGTAAAGGATATGGTGGATGTTTTAAACTTAGAGGTAATGGAAAAGATTTTTGTTTAATGCAATATCAATTAGTTTACTCTTCTATATAGCTACTAACACTTTGGCACATAACATGACCTATATAGTATTAAATTATAGTAGCTATGTGAATGAAAGGCAATATAAAGGAGGATTTAAATTCATAATTATTCAAATAAACAAATATATACACACTAATCCTAGCAAATAAACCTAAAAATAGACCTTCTTTATTGATTCAAAGAGGTTTTTAAGATGTAATTTTGGCAGAGTCTTATCATACCCAACTAAGGGATCCTTATAAGGGATCTTAAGCCTAATTTTATAAGAAATGAACAAGAGAGAGAAGAATAATCTTGGCATATAAGTGGAAAGTATATTTCATAATATTCATCATTCATTCAAACAATAGTTATAAGCAACCCTTCATGCTCTCTCATTTGTTATCTCCATGGATAGTGGTTTTCAATGAGTAGTTTTGGGCATTAAAGTCTATTTTCAGCCAATATTGACCTGATGTTGATCATGTGTATTAAAAGAGTATTCAATTACATAACCTTAAAACATTTACAATGTATTTAAATGATTCAATTAGGTCCCCTCAATGAAGTGTTTAGTGGCCACCTCTTTCTTGCATGCTAGTATCGTTTGGAAAATTTTCCCCATCCTTCATGGTGGATAGGAGATGGGTCTAATAACATCATGAGGAATTTAAAAACATTTATTGACATGAAATAACTTATTTTGTGTTCTTGTACACCTATGAACATCTCCCTTTGCTAATTAAGTAGGCCTATATACAAGTAGCCTAATATCTTGATTGTTTATTATTTGGATGGATATAAGGATTCAATGAAATATTAAATATGGATGATTTAACCTTATTAAATCCTTAGAAAACATTTTATACTGATACTTAATTTATCCAAGAATGTCAAACCTGAAATTCTACTTTACTTAGATGACTAGGTCACCTCCCTTTAACACAACTAGATTGTTTGTTTGACACATACTTCTATTAGTGTTTCCAAGTATAAATGTGATTTTTTAATTATTTGATAAGGTGAAACACATCTAAATTAAATTATTAAATGATATTAAACCATTTAATAAGTTCTAAACCATTTAAATATCATTAAATTATGCAAAAAGAGTGTCTAAGATGGGTCTGTATAATAGTGCATACAGACTAATATCAAGGATACAAATACCTGATAGTGTAATATGATATCCAAGTGTTTACCAAGTGTTCCTAATTAATTTGGGTTCATTTTCTCCTAAATATTGTATATAAGGTCATTATTAAGGTTTTAGGTAAGTTTAAGGGGGTTTATCTTCTTAGCAATGGTTCATAAATGTTAGGACCTTAACCTATGAACTAATGCAACTAAATTATTTTATACAAGGCCCTTCAACTCTCCAAAGGTGATAATATCTTTTGTAAATTGTTCCATATACTTACGATCTCATCAAGTTGATCCCCAAGTGAGAGTTGTGCATTATGTGCACCCATAAAGCATTTTTAGGCCAAAGTGACCAATTATGACCTATCCTCTACAAACAAAATCTGATCACAACCTAAAAATTCCTTATAAACACTTATATGGTAGTTTTAGGTGTTATTGAACTCCATTTTTCCCTCTATTTTAGACTTTAGGTAGCACTACCTTGATAGAAGTGTTAGACCAATAAGCCTAAAGGTAGGGTTTCTAAGTTTTGACCCCAAACTAGAGCTATGAATCAATTAGCCACCCTTGATGATATGAAATCTAACCTTTATGACCTATATATAATTTATACCATATTTATTAAGACAATTATATACTCTTTGTGTGCATATTGTCTTCTACCTAAGAACCTAGGCATGCTTACAAGTGAATTTTAGACATGAAGGACCCTTTAAGTTGCCATTGGTTTATTCTTTGAGACCTTTGGACCACTATCACTCCTTAGAAACACATAATATTTAAAGATATATCCTATTCTCTAGTATATAAGCTTGGAGTAGGTCTTTTAGGCCTAATACATACAACACATGCACTGCACATACCAACTAGTAGATCAATTGGGTACTTAAGGGACCTAAGGATACCATTAAGACTACTTCATGGACCAAATTCTTAATATGGAGGTGTTTAATGGGGTAATTCACTCATCAAGTCTTAATTAAGGTTTAAAGAGGATTTTTTAGGCCTTCCATCTTAACAATGGTTTATAAAGTACAAACCTCTAAACAGAAACCTTTTTCCATAATAATTTATCCCACAAACCATTATAATATTCTTAATATCTCTTGGTCCCATGCAAAATATATGGTGAGATATAAGTGAAGGTTGGTGTCCTTTGAGATCCTTGTCAAGAAATTTGTGTAGGTTATAATGTTAAGGTTTGTTCATAGATTTGGGCCCCTAAATCCCACTCTTTCTTCTAAGTATCTTGAGTGCACTAGGGGACCCAACTCCCCCTAAGATAATTAGGTCTGATTTTTCATGCCACATGAGATATTAGTGCCTAAGTTGGTAGCTCAACATGGCTAATTAAGATAATAGAGATTGAGAGAATGTTGAGACCAAAATTGACTTCTTCATTGCACTTCCATACTTTGAAATACTCCTTCATAACCCATATCAAAATTATACACCTTATTATCAACTAAATATACATGGGTGTTTTATATCTACCATTAATGTTAAGATGGGGTCTTAAGGGTTCATGGTGCTTTAGGACTTATAGGCTTAGACTAGGTTTTAAGACCTTAATCCACCTGTAGGTGTGTATTGGCTCCAAAATCACTATAACACCCTTATCGATCTAACATCTATCCTCTATACTTGACCTTATCTTCCCATACCATCATCTTAACCCCTCTCTATCAAGCCTACCTTAACCATCACTATCCAGTGAAAATTCTTGAAATAGTTAGTGGTGAAGATCTAAGTAGCCTCTTTTTGTTATTTATAGTGATGTATTTCTAAAGTGACAATTAATAAAGAATTATCCATATATTTTGGGCTTAGCCTCTCCTATATCATCTAACAATGCTCATTTACATAGTCATACATCAAAGCTTATATGTCCTAGGTGTGCAACCTAGACTAGGAAATCACCTTAAACTAGTAGCAAAATCATATGATAACCTTAGGGATACATATACCATCATCACCTTGGGATTCCCTTTTATATGATATTAACACTACAATTTACTCCAATCATGCACTCTATACTAACTAAGTAAACCTAACTCAATGTACATGCTTGAGCCATTATTCTTAGTCATCTCTCCAAACTCTATCTTTGGAAACAATATTTATTTAATATAAATACCATCTTAGTTTGAGTTCTCCCCTTATGTGAATATATAATTTCATGTTCAAGGTTGGGGGTAGAATATCTATATTCCTTTTGGTATTGGTTTAAATACATTGATTATCAAGGATCCTTGAGTAGGTCTCTAAGTAAAAAGAGTGCTTCCATGTCATTTTTGAGACCTCAATAGCCCTCCTTGAATATAAATAACACACTATTAATAGATCCATCTCCAAGTACATGACCCTTCTCTACATTTTATAGGCCCAAGTGCCTATGATGATCTTAAAAACCTTTAAAGACTAATTCTGGGCTATCTTCTTATAGGTGGCCATTACACCTTATCAATAGGACTTATAATAAGATATGAAATTTTATCATAGTATCAATGGCTATTTATATCCTTATGGGGAATTTATACCTTGTATCTATGCTTTTGGCTTGGGAAAGAAGTTTTAAATCTATAGGTAATGGTTATAAGATGTTATAGAGTCTTCACTTGGAACTCAAATCCTTATATGAGGTTAATATGCTTGATGAGACCATTAAATACAAGGGTTGTTTAAGAAATTTCAAAAGGACTATTGACCTATACTCAAGATGACTTATGAAGACCCTAGGCAACCCTACACACATACTCAATAGGGGAACATTTGGAGTTCATCAATTAGGAATATGGAGTGAGAAATCAAACCTAGGATTCTTTGAATACCTTAAATTTTTTATAATGAACCTTAACTTCTACTAAACAATACTAAGAAGGCATTTGAGGGCTAGTTGAAAATTTCTTGGTTATGAGGGACACAATGAAACCTAGTTCATATGAGAAAGGGTTCTTCCACATATGTATATCACTTAACTTACTCTATGGTATTGAGGACCTCCAGTAGCCACCATCATGGAACACTTTACTCTCACTTGAAATGAAGCTCAATATGTAGGTAGTCTCACCCAAAGGCTAGATCTTGTGATAGTTAAAGGTCCATCTAACTAATCCAAATGTAATAAGGATGCAAGAAAAAATAAAAAAATTCAAGGATATATCATCAAACTTCAATCCATTATTCATTATTAAATGTGTACTAAAGATCTGTCTTTATCAAAATATATTTTAAACCATGAAGTATGGATGGGGAAGATGAAGAGTCATTTTTTCCCATGTGTCGGCCCCTTTGGTGGAAACTAAATCATTTTGACTTTTTATAAGACACCCATTACATATGAAACCATTTTATCATGGAAATAAGGTGATCATGGTGACACTTGAAGGAATTATTGATGGTTTTAGTTGCATTTTGAGGTCAAACTCACATCATCTTATGGTCAAGCACCCCCTTTAATATAATATATATGGTTTTAATTGAAGGTTTAAAATGGTAGTTACTTTAATACTTATTAAAAGACATTTGAACATGTTAAAGAAATAAATTATTTTACCATATATTACTTATAACATCCTTAATACTTCTAATGAAGCCATATATTGAAGATCTTCAACATACTAGATGAATTCATGATGAATCATAAGATGCAACATTGGGTCATCTTCATTATGAGAAAAATTAGACCATTAAGTCCACCCTAAGGCCTTTTATAGATCATTATACATGAATAAACATAAGTGGATCACCTGAAACAAGCTTAAATAGGGTGAAAAGACAAATATCAAGATATTCCTTGACATGACAAGACACTTGAACCTACTACCTTGGCATTATGATGGTTAATGATCCCCTTTTGGACTATCCTAACACTTAAAGTAGTATAAGAAGGGTAAAAATAAGTGATTTTGAGTTCTCAAGACATTTTATGTCATTTATAGGCCTAAGGGTAGAAATTAGTCAACATTACTAGTGACTCTAGAGGATTAACTTTCCACTGGTCAATAGGACACAAGATCTCTTTCATGTCACTCATGTTCTAGATGAAAGACTCTTTGACTAAACTATCACCTCATGAATAATACCTTACATAACTCTAAGACTAAAAAAATCTAAATGACACACAAAAAGACACAAGGAAACAAAAAAACACACAATAGAATGCAACAAAAAAATAAGATACTAGTAAATCATGTGTTACAACACTTGGAAGAAAGAAACCTATCTACTATGTATAAGATGGTTTTTTTATTATAATAACAATACTTGAAGAACACCTCACTTATAGGGATAGATATTTACTCACCAGTCATTTTAGAAAATCTAAAGGAATTATTATCCTTGTTAGTTGTAATGACATGTTTCCCACTCTAAAGACTATCAAACTTTAAATGTTTACCTGGCTTGGCATGATATTCATCCCACTTAATTACAATGTCAACTTATTGGAAGGTCTAAAAGGATACATTGTCAAATTAACTCTTGAATTTATATTTATTAGACCACATATAATCCATAACATCATCCCTTGTCTCTTCCATCTCCCTTAATTCATTCATTCTCACCTCTATTACATCACTCTCCATAAGTTCAAGTTGGTATGGAAGTTCTAAGGCTAACATCTCAAATGATATGGGTATCCTTGCCTTTTTTCCATAGAAAAAAAAATATGGTGGATAGTATACCTCTTGGGAGTAATCCTATTTACCCATAAGGCAATCATTAACTTTGTATGTCACTCCCTTTGGTTGTCTTCCATTGTTCTTATGATCCTAATCATATTCTTATCCTAGACTATGCTAGTCCATTACCCTATGGATAGTAATTATATGAATAAATAAGGTATATTCCATGATTAAGAGTCCATTCACTCACATTTTCACTACTAAAGGCTAAGACATTGTTTGATATGATGGTCGAGGGGACAACAAATCTGGTCACTAGACTGTCATAAAACTCTAAGATTGAGTTATCATTTGGCTCTTTTAGAGAAATTACCTCCACTGACCTAGTAAAGTAATTATTTTGAGTAAAAACCCACTTATTTCCTAAATAATATGGTGGATTAATCGTACCTTCAAATCCTAGGCCCCACTATATGAAGCATTGCTCCACTTTAATAGGCTTCAGAGGTAAGATAGCTTGTATTTACTTACCTATGAACATAACACATTTTTGGTGCATCCTGAACCAAGTGTAAAAGTCCTTAAATAAAATTGGACAAAAATATGATGATCTTATGATCTTTTCTACTATGGTCTTAGATTCAGAGTGTCCTTCTATAACCCCATCATGGAATTATCTTAGGAGCTTATCAACATGGTAAGTTCTTACACACCTTAAGAGAATGAAATTAAGGTATTTTATGAATATCACCACATCAATAAAGACATAAGGAATGTATTTCAGTCTGAATTACCTTATCCTTGATCATATTAGGCTTATATGACATTCTCCCATTTGAAAGAACCTCACCATGTTTTGGGTCTAGCTAGAAGGAGATGTAGGTGGAGTTGTTTGTTGATCATCTTGGACTACCAAAACCATTTCATTTTCCTCCTTAAAATATAATTAAAGGTGTTCACATAGTACCCTAATCCTAAACAAATTGGTGACCTTGACTTTTACATCATATTCCATGCACTTAGTCACATAACCAAACCTCTTTTCACTCAAGTCTTTATTAAAGATGAAGTCTTTGATGCTAAGGTGAACTACCATGACAAAGAATTTTTTCTTAGACATAATGTATCCAAATTTGTTTAGACCTCTCATGACTAAAATTACATGTTTTTCAACAAAACCTCTCTTCATACCACTTAAACATTTCGATAAAGAAGGCTATGGGCTACTCAAGTCCCTCACTATTTTGTCTCATAAGCATGGCATAAATAATGGCATTGGTAGAGAATGCATATAGGAAGAATTAACCTAAAAAATAAAGGTTGAAGAGGGTGGTATCTTGGGCAATGGCATAATTTATGGCTTCAAATATTATTTTACCTTCATTAGTCCATGAAAACTCTTTATTTTTCTTGAGCATATGGGTTAGATGCCTTACCAATTCTATAAATTTGGGTATGAACCTTTTGATGAAGTTGATTTTCTCCAAGAAACATTGAAATAATTTCTTGTGTTTGGTTATTGATAACATAATGATTACATTTATCCTTTAAGGGTTAATAGAGAGGCCTTATTTTTACACAACATATCCTATGAGTTTGCCCTCATGGACTACAAAGATACAATTTTTGGGGTTCAAAGAGACCCCAAATTGATTGTACCTATAAAACACCATTCTAATGTGTGTAAAATGATTTTTGGGATACTCAGAGAATAATTTTATGTCATCAAGATAGATGAAAAACATCTCATTTATAATACCCTGGAAGGCTACATCCATTTCCCTTTATAAGGTAGCTCCTACATTATATAGTCCAATGGGAATATTCTTGTAAGCATATGTGCCCCACTTGGTTATGAAAGTAGTCTTGTTTTTATCCTCCTTCAATAACACCTAATTGTACCCTAACTATCCATCAAGTAAGGAGAAACTTTGTGAGCCTACAACCTTTTGAAGAATCTTATCCATGGATGGTAGGGGTTAGTGATCTCTTAGTGAAACCTTGTTAAGATCTTTAAAGCCTACACATAACCTTATCTCCCCATTATTCTTCCTCATAGGCATAAGGTTAGCCACCCATGAATAATGTTTTATATGGAAGATGATGTTATATTCAATGTGCTTGGTCAACTCCTTCATAAGCATCTCAATCTTAGGGTTGGCTTGTCTTTATTTTTATCTTATAGGCTTAGTACTTGCCTCCAAATATGTGGTATGCTAAGCCAAACTAGGGTCATACCCCTTCAAGTCATTATATTCTGAAGAAAAAAAGTTTAAACAATCTTTTCATAATTTTGTGGAGGCTACCTTCTCTTCTTTGGTGTTCACATTTCCTAATTTGAGAAACCTATCTTTCAAAATGATGACCTTCTCATAGTGCTATTATTATGTGCATATGTTAACCTTATCTTTCCTTAATTGATAATATTAATTAAATATATTCTCCAATATCAAGAAAAATTTAGGTAACTTATTTGTCCTTAATTGGATAATTTGGTCCCCATACTATTGTTGCAATCTACCTTGGTTCCTTGAGTATAATTCTTCCACCTGCTACAAGAAACAAGTAATTTTCTTATCATTTTCAAATGCCTACAAGTTGACCTAATTATTAGGGAATAAAGGTATACATACCACCATACTTTTATATTGTTATTTGGTATTCTTGACCTTATTTATAATATCATATTGTGATCCTATGGATTCTAATCAGTTTGCATGTTGATTTGCCTCTCTAGGAATGGAGTGAATGTCAAAGGCGTCAAATTCCTCCAAGAGGTCAAAAAACCCTTTTTTTATGCCGTCAAGAGTGGGTTATTGACTAAAAATTTTCATCTCAACTGATGCACTACTAACTCAATAACTCCCATGGCTTGTAGGAGTTTGATTACTCTCTTTCTTGCCCATTGCAACACATGAATGAAATCTTCATACTTTGGTATGTTGAAAGTGAAAATGAATTAAAACCTTAGGGAATAAAAGTACCTTTGATTCAAAGGGTATATAATAATGACACCTACCCCACATCTAGTTTTGGATTTAGATCCATCAAAGAACAAATTTTGTACTCCATGATCTTGGCCTGGGCTAGTGAGAGCTAGTATGACAACTCCTTCTTAATACATACAATACACACCCAAACCTAAATATTCAATTATTTTGTATGGATAATAGCCATGGTTATATACTATCCATTACTCAAAGAGAAAATTTAATATTAATTCAAGTGGTTTAATGGGTTCTTGGTAATTGTGGTGTTCAGCCTCATTTATGATAGTGTAATTGACATTTGATAAGTTAGGCATGGAAGGATCTAAGTGTAAATTAGAGAGAGGTTTAGAACTTATGGTGAAATTTCTTTCATACCTAGTCTTGAAAACCATATAAGATCAATCAAAATAATGATAACCCCCTATATTGGTAGTGAACTCCTTAGATAAGCATAAAGTAAAGTATGTAAGAAGGTCAACTACTACCACATATTGAGATATAGTGAAATTAAGACAAGTAAACAATACAATTTTTAGATCCTTAAGGATGACAATAGTCTTAGAGGGTGGCCCATATAATTTTAAGACCCCTTTATTATTAGGTTAATACTTTAGTCCAAACATATCTACTATATACTTAGGCATGACATAAGTGATAGCCCCACTATCTATCATACAATTATGCACTAAGGAGTCACATATAATTACAAAGAGATTAAATGGAGGGGGTTTGATTAATTTATGTGCTTAAGACTCATGAGGATAATTGGTACTTGTTAGGACTACACCCACCATTTTTTCCTACTTATTTAGGATGTGGAGTTTGGAAAGATCTTTTTGGAGGAGAATTTTTCCCTAGAATGAGTAAGGTGTGCCACATAGGTATTATGACATGGACCTTCTTCATGTAATCCATAATGATAATGTGAGGGATGGCAGCCTTAAAATTTAACTTAGGAGTAATAGTAAAAGAAGTTTGTGTGAATTGAGGTATGAATGGACTTTTCTGATTCTACCCTCTCTTATCTTGAACTTGTTGAGTTGATGATGTCTTATGGGATGCATGTTGACTAGTATCCACTTGATGTCTTTAAATGGTGGAGGGCCTAATCTTCCAACTTATAATTCATCACCAAATTCCCTTATTTTAGCCCTTGTATGGGTTGTAAGTGGACTATTTACTTTAGATTATCCTCTAATTTGATTGGTTATAACTTGATCAAAAGAATGCTCTCTTTATTAGAAGTTAACAAAGGTAGTATCATATGGTGCTTTACTTCCACTTATTCCTTGTTGAATTGGCATCTCAACTTGAGTCATAAAAGGAGCATTTACATTTTGCATATAAGGACCCTCTTTGTGTTATATAATAAGCTAACTATCATGTGCTGAAGGATCTTGATTCTACTACATAAAAAAAGCTTGGCAAACATCACAACTTGGAGATAATGACATCTCATGATGTTGTCCCCATTGTGTAGGCCATTGAACTTCTTAGGCATAGTTGTTTTGAGTTAGAATTAGTGCTCTAGAAGTGATAGTAGAATTGGGGTTGTCATTGTTATAGGGCCTTGCTTGAGTGATCTGACCTTGACCTTGTTGATTATGATGATATGGAGGTATATTTTAATAATAGGGCTGATAGGGGACCTAACAGGGTGCTTGGTAAGGTTTAGGGGGTGAAATTTTTAACCTCTCTAAGGCCACTATCTTGTTTTGTGCCTTAAGTATCCACTAAATCTTTCCCAATATATTTTCTTGATTGAAATATGCCTTATCATGACTGGTTTATGCTAGTAAGGGATAAATGATAGGCATAGGGGGTTGTATCCTTGGCAAAAACGCATGTGAATTCTTGGGGTAAGCTTTCCTACTTGGATTAGATAATTTTTCACCCTTATGGCCACATCATAGGCATCAAGTAGAGTGTTCCCTCTCATGGATTGTATCATGACTACCACATCAAAATTTAGGGCTCTTAAGTAGTACAAAAGGGCATAATTGGGATTGGGATTGACTATTATGGGATGATATCCTAGGTTTTTTGAAACTTATAATTGAAATCTACCATAAATTCTTGGTGAGAACTTTTAATTATGGTGATCTATTTTACTAAGGATATATGGTCACTCCCATTCTCAAAATATTTACAAAGGTGTTCCCTAAATTAATCCTAGGTGTTGATAGAAGCATGTGTTGATCCCCTATACCATTCTAGTACTTTACCCCTCAAGGAAGTGGCCAACAACCTAATTACCACATCTTCTTGGGTCACATTCTAAAATGAGCATAGGTTATCTATGTCTAGAATATGTTCCATAGGGGTGGTTGAGTTTTATCCTATTAAATAAGGAATGATTTTTAGTGTTACATTAGGTATACCATAAAACTAATTTAGATTTAAAGGGTTTTCATCATTGAAGGGCACAAAGGCTTGATGTTTAGGCCTATCCATTAGAGGTATAGGGTTTATAGTAGTGTTTTGATGAGTAGAGTTGGGATAATTATGGAGTGTAGAATTAGAATTGGAACTATTTTATCTCTTTCTCCTAGTAAAGGCTAAGGATAACTCAACAAAACTAGTTTCCCTACCTTTTGATGAAGACATGTTGACCACTTTTGGCTTGAAAATTGACTGTAGATCTACCAAAAAGGTTCCTAAAGTTATTTGATCTCATCCAATTATATAAGTTCATTATCAAATTAAATTTAATTATGGTCCCAAAAAATGTGATAAAACTATTAACACACTAAACTTCACCCTTAATAGAATATGGTTTAGTTCTCTCCAAGTTTGGGGTAATGTGGGATTGGTCCAAAAGCTATGATTGACCTATAGGAGGACAAAACCTATAGTTTATGGGGATAGATCCCATAGTACATCAATTTTATCTCACTTCCAAAGACCTAATGATTTTTTTGTGTGAAAAGAGAAATGAATGCATGAAATAAACCTAACTTAATGAGGTGATTCACTAATATTGATCTATCCACTCTAATTGATCTTAAATCAACACTTCATGAATCAAGTAAAGACTAAAGAATGAGAATATATTTTTAATTAAATATTTAGAATAATTATTTCATGTAAATGCTATGTTGGATGTGTAAAACTTGAAGGTAATGGACAAGAGGTCTATTTAAGGCACTATCCACCAAGTTACTCTTCAACACAACTACAGACATTTTCACACATCACATCACCTACATAAGATAACATTATATAAATTAGGTGAAGGAAATGAAATATAATGGAGGATATAACTTCACACTTATACAAATAAATATACATATACATACTAATGCTCGCAAAGAAACTTCAAAAATTTCCTTCTTTATTGATTCAAAGAGGTTTTCAAGATACAATTTTGCCAGTCTTATCTTACCTAGCTAAAGGATCCTTAAAATGTCTATTAAGTATGATTTTAAAGGACATTAAAAATTGAGAAAATAATAGTATTGGCATAAAAGTGGAATTTAAATTTCATAATGGTAATAATTCATTAAATCAATAATTACAAGCGTCCCTCCATGCTCTGTCATGCCTTGTCTCCATGGGTAGTAGTCTATAATGAGAAAGTTTCAGCATTATAGTCTATTTTTATCTAAGGATGACCCCATTTTGAAAATTTTCATGTTAATACTATTTAATTCATTCTCATTTTTATATTTACAAATCATTTAAGTGATTTAATTAGGCCCCCTCCATGAAGCATTTAGTGGCCACCTCTTTCTTACATGTTAGTATGATTTGGGAAACTAGCCCCAACCTTCATGGTGGATATGATATATATTTTATCACGTAAAAATGTATTTAAAAATGTTTCATGTACTTAAATAACCTATTTTTAATCCCTTTATTCCCATTAACATCTCCCTTTGCTGATTAAGTAGGCCTATTAAACAAGTAGCCTAATCTCTTGAGTACTTATTGTTTGGATGGATATGAGGATTAAATGAAATATTCAAGATGACTAATTGAGAATTATTAAATCATAAAACAAAATTTTATACCAATAATTTATTTTCCAAGTAGGTCACACCTTCAATTCTTCCTTACCTAGTTGACTAGGTCACTACCCTTTAGCATAACTAGACTTTATGTTTGGTGTAAAATTTCATGAGTGTTTCTAGGTATAATTTAATGTTTTATAATTTTAGAAGGTGAAACATACCTTATAGTACCTTTTTCAATTATTTATAACCCATGACTATGTTTTTTACCTTGTAAATATTAATAAATTATGTAAAAAGAGTGTTTTAGATGGGTCTATATAATAGTCCATACATACTAGTACCATGGATGGAAACCTATAAGAGTTTAATATGATATAAAAGTGATTACCATACCATCATAATGCATTTGGATGCATTTTATTCCATATCTTCTTGATCAGGTCATTATTAGGGTTTTAGGGAGGTTTAAGGGGGTTTGGGTTCTTAACAATGGTTCATAAAGGTTAGGACCTTAACCTCTAAAACAATACCATTTATATCTTCTATAAAAGTACCCTCAAATATCCAAAAGAGATAAACTCCCCATGTAACTATTTAGTACAATTATGAGCTCATCAATTTGCTCTTTTGGTGAGAAATGTGCATTTTGTTAACCCACAAGGCATTTTTAGGCCAAAGTGACCATCTATGACCTCTCCTATGCAAACCAAAGTTGCTCACACACCTAAAACTCCTTAATATAAATTTCCATGGTGGTTTTATTTGTTTTTCAACTTCCTTTTCTCCTCTATTCTAGACTTTATGTAGTACTACCTTGATATAAGTGTTAGACCAACATGCCTAAATGTAGGGTTTTTGAGTTTTGACCCCAAACTAGAGTTTTGAATCACTTAGACACCATTTTTGATATTATATTCACACCTCAAGATGTATATATCATTTTTAATCATTTAATTAATCCACCTCTATCTTCTTTATGTGCATATAGTACTCTACCTAGGAATCTACACATGCCTAAAAGTGACTTTTGGACATGGAGGACCATGTAGGTGGCCATTGGGAGATTCTTTAGGACCTTTGTATTCTTATCCCTCCTTAGAAACACATACGATTTGAATATATCTTCCATTCTCTTGTATATAGGCTTGGAGTAGCTCTATTAGGATTGTTTTGTATAACACATACCCTGCACATGCCAACCCGTAGATCATTTGGGTGATTAAGGGACCAAGGTATACCATTAAGACTTATTTATATCCAAACTTATTAATTTTGAGGTGTTTAAGGGTGTAATTCACTCATTTAGTCTTAATTAGGGTTTAAGTAGGGTTTTAGAGCTCTACAATCTTAATAATTGTTCATAAAGTAAAGACCTTTAAACAAAAACCTCTTTCCATGAAAATCTAGCCTATATACCCCTTCAAAAATCTTGAATAGATCTTGGTCACATACAAACTATATTTTGAGATATGATTGATGGTTACTAGCATTCAAGTTGTTTGCTAAGAAATTTGTGTAGTTATGATGTTAAAGTTTGATTAAAGAGTTTAGCCCATGAATCCTTTTCTTTCCTCCATGTATCTTGAGTGTATTTAGGGTCCCAACTCCCCCTAATAACACTAGGTTTGAGTGTTCATGCCATGTGAGATATGAGTGCCTAAGTTGGTAGTTCAACATGGCTATTTAGGATAATGGAGCTCAAGAGGAAGTTAAGACAAAAATTGATTATTTTATTATACTCCTTTAATTCAAACACCTCATTAAAAACCCATATGAACTTTATACACATTCTTACATCTAAAATATACTTGGGGTAATATTTATCTACCACAAAGGTGAGGATGGGATCTTGAGGATTCATGGTTTTTTAGGCCTTATAAGCTTAGACTAGATTTTAGGACCTCAATCCACTTATAGGTGGGTATGTGGATCCAACATGACTACGATACCCTTCTCCATCTGACCTCCACCCTTAATACCTAGCCTTATCTTCCCAAACCATCATCTTAACCCATCTCTCTCTCTCTCTCTCTCTCTCTCTCTCTCTCTCTCTCTCTCTACAATCATTATCATGTGTAGATGATTGAAATAACTATGGTGAAGATCCAAGTAGCCTCTTTTATTTCTTTATAGTGATGAATTCAATGCTTAGGTTGCATGTTCTCAATAATTGATCATAAATTTTGGGTTTGGCCTCATCTAGATCATCTAACAACAATCATTTACATAGTCATATATCAAATCTATGTGTCCTAAGTGTGCAAATCAGACCAAGAAATCACCTTAAACTTGTATCAAAATCATATTAAAACATGAGGGATACATATACCATAATCACCCTAGGATTCCTTTTTATATTCTCTTCTGATTTACATTTACTCTAGTCATGCACTCTATACTGACTAAGTAAACCTAATTCATGTATATGGTTAAGCCATTCTACTTAGTCATCTCTATAAAATCTTTATCCCTAAAAACATCATTTATATATTGTGACTTCCATCTTAGTTTGAGTTCTCCCCTTATGTGCATATACCATTTAATGTTCAAATTTGGGGGTTAAACATTATACATCCTAGTATGTAGTGGTTTAGATATGTTGACTATCAAGGCTCCTTGAGTAGGTCTCTAAGTGAAAGGATTGCTTCCATGTCATGTTTGAGAGATCAATGTATTTAATTTATCTAAATCACACCCTATTAAGATAGTCATTTCCATAGTTCATGACCCTTCTTTGAATTTTTTAGGCATAACTACATATGATGATTTTGAAAATGTTTTAAGGCTAGTTCTATGTTGTCTTCATTTCAGTGGTCATTACACCTTCTCGATAAGACTTATACTTAGATATGACATTTTATCATAGTATCAATGGCTCTAAATAGACATATGGGGAATTTAGATATTGTCTTCATATTTTAGGACTGGGATGGAAGGTTTAAATATTTAGGTAATGGTTTAAGACCTTATGGATTCTTCACTTGGAACTTAAAGCTTGACATGAAGTGAGTATGCTTGATGAAACTGGCAGATAGCAATAGTTGTTTGAGAGATGTAAAAAAGACTATTAACCCATACTAAAAAAGACCTATGAATAACCTACACACCCTTACTCAAATAATTAATAGGGAATAACATTTGGAGTCCATCAATCATGCATATGGAGTGATATATTGAAACCTAGGATTCTCTAAATACCTTAACTTTTCCAAATGAACCTTAACTTCTGATAAATAATAATATGAAGACATTAGAGGGCTAGTTGATAGTTTCTTAGTTATGAGGGTCACAATGAAGCCTAGTTATTTTGATAAATGGTTATTACACATAAGTATAAAACCTTATTTACCTCTATGGTGTATTGATGACCTCCAATGACCACCATCATGGAACACTCTATCCTCACTTGCAATGAATCTCAATATGCAGGAAGTCCCACTTAAAAGAAAGATATTGTGATAGTTGAAGGTCCATATGACCACTCTTCTTGTAATATGGATGCAATAAGACATGAAAAAATTCAAGGATCTATCATAAAACCTTAAATCACTATTCATTATTAAATATGTTCACTAAAGATCCTTATTCATCAATTGAACCTCGCCTACAATCTACATCTAGTGACAACTTATATGTTTCTTGATCCCATATGTTCACACATCTGAACCATGGGTGGAGAATGAAATGTAAGGGTCTTTATGAAATTTATAATAAATTTATAACTATTGGTTTCATCAAGCTAACTAGTAATGTAATGAAACCATTCTATCTTTGACCTTGTGTGGTTGTAGAAAGCTAGTCTAACGTCCTTAAGTTCTTAACCTTTGTTCATAGAGTACAAGGGATCAACATAAAAACCAATATCTTGGATTATAAGGCTAGTATATTTCATTATTTTGGCCAAGTTCTTAAGTCACCATCTTCTCTCTTCTATCCATACTAAATACAAACATGATGTGTTATCGATGGCTACCAAGGAGGATGATGGCAATGAGGGGTTAATTTTTGATCTTTAATATCCCAAAACTATTAAATTCTCTGACCTGATGTCTATGTTGAAATAACCCTATAGATTGATAACCCTTCTTAATGATGCCTATATTATATAGATCTGTACTTGAAAACTCTTACAAAACACTAGATTCTTGCATTTTAATATGTTTTTAGTCCTTAAATCATTATTAGTGGGTAGAAAGAGGGAAAATAAGGGTAAAAATACATTTCAAACCATGAAGAATGGATGGGGAAGATGAAGATTCATTATTTCCCATGTGTGGGCCCCTTTAGTGGATAATAAAGTACTTTGACTTTTGAGAAGACAATCATTACATATAAAACCATTTTATAATGGTAATATGGTGATCATGAGGACCCTTAAAGGCATTATTGATGGGTTTAGTGGTGTTTTTAGGTTAAACTAGCATCATCTTATAGTTAAACACCCACTTTAAGACAATATGTATGGTTTCAAGTGAAGGATTCAAATGGAAGTTACTTCAATACTTATTAAAAGACCTTAGAACATGCTAAAGACCTAAATTAGGTTACCATATATTCCTTATAACATCCTTAATACTTAGAATCAATCCATACCTTATAGATCTTCAATATAATATATGAATTTATTATGATTTAGAAGTTTAAACATTTGATCATCTTCATTATGAGAAAAAATACATAATTAATACCACCCTACATCCTATTATATATCATTATACGTGAGTAAACATGATGGGATCACCTAACATAAGCTAAAATAGGGTGAGAAGACAACTATCATGGTATTCCTTGACATGATAGGGAACTTGAACTTGATTCCTTGACATATGATGGCCATTGATCCCCTTTTGGACTATCCTAACACTTTGAGAGGTATAATAAGGGTGACCACAAGTGAATTTTATTTCTCAAGACAATTTGACTCTTTTCTAGGCCTAAGGAAAGAAAGTAATCAATAATAAGAGGGATTGAAATTATTCCATCAAAATATACTTATCATAGACACCAACTAAATTATGTCACAATAGCATTAATACACTTCAATAAAAAAGTTGTAACATCCAAGTCAAGAGAGGAGGAACACAAGCTCTCTAAGGCCCTTAATTGGGGAAAAAATAACATAAATACCAATGCACAACCATGGAAAAACAATAATATAGGTATAATAAACCAAGTGGTCCTATTATTTTTTCATTAATACAAAAAATAAAGAACCAAAATAATTTCATTCAAACTAAGGAGGAACAATATTTCCAAGCCTCTCAAATGGGCAAGCACTACATGGCAACCAATGCAAAACCATGGGAAAATAATAAAATAGGAATAAAAAACCAAGTGGTTTTATTTCATTTAAATTAATAAGATCAAATATTTAATATAATTATTTCATTTCAAATGAACAACAAAAAACATAAGTTTTTAGGAATCCTACCTATTGATGTTTAGACCACATGAGCACTATCCTCCATTTGTCTAAACTCAACTCTCCTACCTATATGATCTTATTTTTTATTTTCCTTATTCTAAGTCTAAATTTATTTCAAATTGGCTAAAATTCCCCCTAACTAATGGATTTTGACTCCTACATATAGATGTCTGAGCATTCGCCAACCACCAACCATTTACCAACACATGCCTTGTTAAGGGATGTTCTTTCCCATGTTCCATTAAGGGGCATGGTGGTTTTTCATGTTCCTATGGTTTATTTCAAGACTCCATTACCTCTTTTCTAATTTTATCCTAGTTCTAAGTCAAACCAATGGAAGACATGATAATCAACCATTAGACATTCTAGATGTTGGATGTAATATCTTCAGGTTAGGTGAAAATAAGTTCCATCAACTAGGCTTAAAAAATAGTTGCTAATCAGATGTTATGTCTAATAGGTGGTATACTAGGCAATCAAATACTTAGCATAGGTTTAAGATGGGTTTTAATGGTAAAATTTATTAGTGATAAAACTATGATTAGAATATTCTCTTTCCGTCATTGACCCTTTTCCTCTTTTGCACACTCGATGCCCACATCATATTCCTCTAACCTAGTAACTAAAGCTATGGAATGTAATCAAACAAGGAAATTTCAATCATTTAATCATATCCAATCATTCATGGAATATACACATACATGTATACAATTTTATATTATTCAAAGTATAAGTATTTTCCATTTCATAAGCTTAAAAGTAATGATTCAACATGATTTAATTCATTATATCTTATAAACATAATCACATTTCATAAATAGACATTTCATAAAGAAATGTAAACATCATTATTTCATAACTAATAAATCAAAACATGTTTGATAATAGGTATTTCTCATAGTTCCCAACACATCAGAGTATTCATTAAATCCTTGCATGTCTCATCTAGACATGAATTAACAACAAAATTGCATAACTAGAACATATAAGTCATAATTACATAGAAACCTTGACAAATATGATCACTATGTAAAATGGCTCCTTACATAAGACATGTGCACATGCATTCCTCCTTTCCCTCAACTTTAGGTCTTTATATTTTGGTAGTCAATATGGATGTGTATATTATATAATTTAATTTCAAATATATATTATAAATAGATATAATTAGGAGTTCATTAGATAATAATACATACACAAGATAATTCATGAAAGAACAGAACTAATGCACAAGTTGTTTACACCCCATATATAGTGATATGGGTCAAGATCTTCATATTATAATGGATTGTTTAGAAGAATACATGAGTCTTGAATTTTAAACTACCTAACAATGGAGGTATAATTAAGGCAATCCCCATAATGAATACTCTCAATTTTATTCTCTTATTATCTTAACATTTATTATATTTGAGATAAAAAATTATACATTTGGTGAAATTCACAATGAATTTGGAGAACTTGATAAAGATTCCTAATCAATGTGAGAAGAAAAAAACATAGAAATTGTTTTGAAATATGAATAAAATCTAGTTTTAAACCAAATAAAATGCATCAAACTAGCTGAAAAGTGGTCATTTTTATGCATCATTAGATCATTATTATTTTTGTGGATTTGATTTAGAACTATATCAAGACTTAATTTTCGTTTATTTAAATCACTAAAATTACACATGTAGATCACAATTTAGTTATTTCTCTAAAAATGTTCTTTGTCAAGTTTTACATTAGAATAAACTCATGTTTCATACATTTCGGATATATGTTTAGTTTTTTTTATTGTATTTAGATTGTATTTGTTTTATGACTTTGGTTTTTTGTTTAGTTTAGTATCTATTGTCCTAAACAACTTTACCATGTTTCTTATGGTAAATCTAACACAATTTTATAGGTTTGTGTTGTTATCCTAGATCCAATTTACCAAAAAAAAATTATGATCTTGTGTTCTCTTACACCACCTATGGTTATTATTAATTATATTTCATAATAGATCAAATTATTTATAGGATTTACATGAAATTACTTTTTTATATATTTATTTCAATTTTAATGTTATCCATTTCCTTGTCTAATCTTAATAAGGTTACCCATTTTATGTTCCTAATATTACCCAAATTTACCTTCATGTTCCCCTTCTTTTTAGAGTTGGAGATTGTTGTGATTAATGTACATATAATTTTTCTAAAGTTGTTCTCATTTTCCCCCCCTTCACTATCCCTAGTTACATGTTCTTATCTTAGTGTATCTTCATAAATTATACTTTTATGTTTACCTCATGTTAGGGTTATATATTGCATTTTCCTATTTTTTATTTTACTTGGGATAATGTTATTAAATCTCTTTATTTAATTTATATATTTTTTTATAATTTTGATGTATTTATTTATGGTATTTAAAATACTTATATAAACTCCATACCTTTTCATAATGATGTATAATTTAATAATTTTGATTATTATGGTAATGTATCTAATATTATTATAGTAAGGATGATATGGATGAAAAATTTTAGTAATTGAATCTCAACTCTATAGGACCAAATAAAAATGATATGAACCATAATTATTATGAATTGTTTTTGATGTAAATAATAAATTAATAAATAAATATGTAATAATCTCAAGTAAATTAGCCTAAATAATTATGTATTCAAACCTATATGTGCACATAAACATGTTGATTATTTCATATAATAATTCAAATTAGGATGAAATAATGGGGCTGAAGAAGAAAGTGGAAACAATGCAACACAATCAAGATGTTGATCGAGCCATAATCAACCACTTGGAGGTACAAATGGGAGATATCCCAAAAAAACTTAAAGATTATGAGCATAATCTTAGAATGCTCATTAAGGAAAGTGGAACTAAGATAGAGCAGGTAACATCAAGCATTTGTGCTGCTACAGCTAGCCTTGTTAAAAGAGCAAAAGAAGAAATAATATCCTTGGAGGGTCTAAGGAAGAGGACAAGGTAGAGTTTGAGGAAGAAAGCCTTGTAAGTTGCTGCTACATTGGCTGCTAACTCCATCTAGGATACTGCTACAATTGGGAAGGATGCTGTCAAGATGATCATGGAACTGCAATAGAAGCTTAGGGTCTTCTTTGTTGGTTTTGTTCCTGTTCAGGTCTTTATTACTGGTTGCTATAACTGGTTCTTTTTTTTGGTCCTATTTCTTGGTTCTTGGTCTTAAACTTTATTTGAGGTTCCAGGTCCTTGTAAAACCCAGGTACTTTTATTGGACTATGTTTGTGGTTTCAGGTCCCTGTAAAACCTGATTTTGATGTTGCTCTTTAGTAGGTTACAGGACTGCTTTTCCTGGTGGTTGTTAATGTTTAATCTTTTTTGATTCTGTTAAAGGGTTTTGGGGTCCCTTCAAAACCTAATTTTACCACAATCTAAAACATAATTCAAATTAAGATTCCATGCCAATATTGATAATGATATAAATGATCATGAATCTCAAGATGATTATTTAAATAGGCATGATGATGATTATAATTTTGAAGTTAAAATGGATGCATGACACAAGGATGAATCTATTGAAACTATTATAGCATATACTATGGAACATCCTTCTCTTATTTTTAAAATTATTAACATTCTTAAACAAATAGATAGTGAAAATCATGCTTGGGTTCTTATTGTTTCTAGTGAATTATTTTTTTCTCCTTATATAATTTTAAATGTGTTTGATGATTTCATGTATTCATATGAGTTTCCTATTCAAAAATAATATCCCACTCTCTCACATAGGCTTAATAAGTTTTTTTTAACTAAATATGATTTATTTCCTTGAGTGATCCACTTTATATTAAAATTATATCAAATTTTTAAATAGTCACTATGATATGTACAATAGATGAATTAAAAAGATGATTTTTTTAATCCTAATTCCCATACACATAGGGCAGGGTTTATTATCATTCTATATTATTAAATTTCATATCATATAAGGTTGTTATATCTCCTATTCCACATGGTTTTATCATGATTAATATTACTCTATTCAAAGGATGTGAAGATCCATATCAAAACATAAGATATTTTATGTTATCATTGGTGCTATGTTCATCAATTTTTTTAATTTTTTTTAAATAAAAAAGGGGTAAAAACTTTATTAAACTCAAAAAACCATGGTATAAAGCAAAAAAAGGCTAAATCCCCAAAAAAACAAATATTAAACCAAAAAAATCAAACAAAAGCCATCACACACCTATATCAGCACTATCATCACTTAGAATCCTCTCCATATTCTGACTAAACTCCTTGGGCAACTGTGCCCAACCATCCACCTTCTGACCCTCCATATCCTTTGAAGCCCACTTGGCTAAACAATCAATCACCCTATTCCATTCCCTTAGAATGTGGGCAAAACACACTGAATCTATGAGCGAGCTAATTTGTAATATCTACTACACAACCAAGGAAAGCTGCCAACTCACATCTATAATTTTCCTCTCTAGGATCATATTGATCATGATTTGTAAATCAGCCTCACATATAACCCATCTCCATCCTAACTCATAAGCTCTCCTCAAGGCATATAAAATATCTAATCCCTCCATCTTGTTAACCGTCTACTCCCCCATATGAGCTGAGAGAATAAAAACAACAAATCCAGAGGCATCTCTACCAATCCCTCTGATTTCAACTGGGCTAGGGTTACCCTTGGAGGAGCCATCAGTGTTAACTTTTAGAAAACCCTTAGGATAGGTCATCCATCTCCTGCTCCTCTTACTTTTTTGCCTACCACCTCCACCTCTCCTAACGCAAGTGGAGGCTGGAGAAATACCCTATATACCAAACCTATCAACCAACTCTATGTCCCCCTTTGCCAGAGGTAAAATGACCTCACTCTTAGATTTTATAGTTTCCTAGACCATTATTATAATTTGACTCTAAACCTATTGAACTCCCAATTTTACATCATTAAAAATCTTATGGTTTCTCTCTAACTAGACCTGCCATAGCAAAAAAATCAGTCCAGCATACCAGGCATCTTGCAAGAAATGCGTTGCAAAGGGCAGTCTACCCAAATTCAACCAAAAACTAGCAAGGGATGAGTCATGCACACATTAACACATCCACACACCCCACCAGGCCTCCCATAATTGGTAGGTGAATGGGCATCTAAAAAATAGATGACACGAGTCCTCCTTTTCACCACCACATAGAATGCAGCATGAAGGGCCAACAAAGCCTCTCTTATGAATGTTATCCCAAGTCAAGAAATGGTTCTAGGCTAGAGTCCATATAAAAAAATTACACTTCAGCCATGAGAAGCTACTCCATACTCTTTTCCACCAAGGAACCTCCCTCCCCTCTGCGAATTGTTGCACAACCAACTCCTGGTATCCAGATGAAATAATATATTTCCCCTTGGGGTTAGGGGACCAAGCTAGCATGTCAACTCCCCTAAGAGCACAACAATTGTGATTATCAAGTATTAAGTATAGCTCCACACACTCTACCTCCATATCTAAAATTAGCCACTCCTCAGGAAGCTTCCACTCACTTCCATCAAATGTCCATGAAGAAGGAAGGTTTTAAAGTCACTTACCTTATTCCACCCTACTTCACTGAATCTCTATGAAAGTGCATACAGATGAGGATACTAAGCAACTATGGGGGAATAGCCATCCCAAGAGTCATACCAGAATTGTGCCTCCATCCCCCCTTTGCAAATCTAGAAAAGAACTCTCTTGATCAGAGCATGTCCTTTTTTAAGCGTATCCCAAATCACTAAACCATTCCCAGACAAATTGTACCTTGGTAGATCCTTTTGAGGGATCCTAGAAAAATACTTGTGAGACAAGATTTTGGCCTAGACTCAGTCTTGTTCAACACACCATCTCTAGTACAACTTGGCTACCAAGGCCATACCTATAAGCACAGACTATCTAAGCCCCAGGCCACCAAACCTTTTCAAGCTAGAAATAACCTCCCATCTAATGAGACTCCACTTTATTGAAGATAGGTTACCAGCCCACAAGAACTATCTAGCCAGGGAATCAAGGTCCTTAAAAAAGCTACCAAGTGCCACCTATAGCATGCACTTGTAGAGAAGGAGGGCTTAGACCACTGACTAAATCAGTTAGACTTGGCCAACAAAAGACAACCACCTGTGGGTCCAATGATTCACCTTGGCCCTAAATTTATTCAAAATCACCTGCCATGACTCCTTGGACTATCTCCCTAAAGTTATAGGGATCCCAAGATACATTAATGGAAGGCTTCCAATTTGAAACTAGAGAATATTAACCACTCTTCGTTGAATGGCCAAAGGTGTGTTGAAGAAGAAAATGGAAGACTTGTCTACATTAAAAACCTATCTCGAGGTAGCTAGGTAGGCATCCAAGATACTGTGAATATTACCTACCTCCCTTATGGTAGCCATGCCCATCAAGGCCATATCATCTATAAACTAAAGGTGAGAAAGAGTAGGAAGACCACCTCCCCATCTCCAGCTCTAGACAATGCCATCTCTGGTACTCCTTATCTGCTGACCTAGACCCTCTGCCAAGAGAAGAAATAGGTAGGGAGATAAAGGATCTCCTTGCCGCAAACCATGTGAGGCCCCAAATAGATTAGAATGCTCCCTATTAACTAGAATAGAGAATGAATTCAAAGTTACACAGCTCATAACCCACCTAATCCATTCTTCCCCAAAACCTAAAGCACCCAAAACCTTCTAAAGAAAGGACCACTGCACCCTATCATACGCCTTGCACATGTCCAATTTGATAAACATAGCCTTCTCTCAAGACTTGGTCATGGAATGGATAGCCTCCATAGCCACCACAATCCCATCCAAAATCTGTCAGCCCTCCACAAAGCTGCTTTACTCCTTTGAGATCATCACCACCACCCACCTCTTTAACCTTTTGGCAATCAGATTCGATATAATTTTATAAATTACGTTACAAAGGGATATGGGGTGAAATTGATTGAAGTGATCAGCCCCCTCCCCCTTGGGGATGAGGGCCAAGAAAGTAGAATTTAGGTCTGAAAGCATCTATTTTTTATTCTAGGATTCTTGAACCACAGCTAGTAAATCATCTTTTATGATCTCCCAAAAAATCCTGATAAAAATCAATCGGAAAACCATCCAGACTTGGAGCTTTTCCCTTCTTCATCAAAAAAACAATCTTCTTTAGTTCTTATAAAGTTATTGGTCTCATCAGCTACTCATTCATATCCCATGATACAATAGAATAAATACTAGATAAAATCAAGTCCTCTATAGCCATGTCCCTCTGTCCATCTTCTTGGAAAAAAGAGCAAAAGTATTGACTAGCCTCATTATAGATATCTCTTGTAGAAGAGACCACCTCCCCCCTTTTCATCACCAAAGAAGTGATTGCATTACCATGATGCCTAGCTCTAACCAAATTGAATAAGAAAGTGGTGTTCTTGTCCCCCTCTTGCAGCCATTCTATCCTAGCCTTCTACTTCTAAAAAATTTCCTCTCTCAACTCCCATTCCTCTAAAGTCTTGACAGCCCTCTCTTCCTCCTTCAACAAAAACATAGACAGTCCCTCCTCACTTATTGGTCTAGTAATGTCATTTAGCTCCATTTGTGCCTCCTTCTCCTAAAAGATGTTCTGAAAGCTCTACTTGTTCCATCATTGCAACTGGTATTTTACAAATTGGAGGAGCTTAGTGAAAACATACATTGTAGTACCAACTGTGGGTCTTCCTACTCTCCACCAATCAACAACTCATCTAAATAGGTCTTGGTCTCTTAGCCACATAAGCTAAAGCTTGAAAGGTGGCTTCTATTGCCTTCAAGTAGAAGAGATGGTTAGCTTAATGGACCAATGATCCAAGCCCCTCTAGTCTAAAATATCAAAGCTTAAAGACCACATGCCACCCACCTAAAAATAGGAAGTCATAAATCTAACAACATGCTCAGTAATGTAGCTGTCTCCCATCCTTCTATTGTTCCAAGTGAACCTACCATTACTTGGTTTGATATCCACCAAGTTGAGTTTTGAAATCTTGTCTCTAAGAAAAATAGAAGATGGCTCCAATATAGCAGTACCTCCCCTCTTTTTTGAAAGGTCAAAAATCACATTAAAATCTCCAGCTATGATCCATGCTAGGTAAGTAAAATCATTGCAAACTAGCTAAATGTTATTCCAAACAAGAAGCTTACCTTGAAAATCAATGGGGGCATAGACATTTGATAGAATAACATACTCCCTTGATTCTGTGCAGAAGGAGACCATATATAACAAAGATTTGAAGGCGATCCAAGACACCAGTTGAACCTTATGTGGATTCCAGAGACAAGCTACACCACTTGCTACCTCGTGGGCGCCAATGCATTGGCATAAACCTTGCGTCTAAAGCTTAGGTACAATACCCATCATGTACTCCATTGAAACCTTGGTCTCTTAAAGAAAGAGAATATCTAGATAGTGACTCCTAACTAATTCTCAAATAAATTTTTGTCTAGGGCTGCTATTGAAGCCCCTAACATTCCAGGAAATCATAATCATTTCAAAGGAGGTAAGAAGTGGGCATCTAAGGTCTTGACCAACCTAGACTCAACCAAATTCTCCCCAATCATCTTTATCCTCTCCATGTCCTTCTTCCTCCCCAAATTCACACTTTTCTCAAAATCTCCTTCTTTCCCTCCTTCTAAAGAATTCCTAGGTAAGGAGGAGCCTTCCCTCTCTTATCTGCCTTTAAAGCCTCTGGTTGTGTTGGCTATCCCCAACCTCTACTCTATAAACTAGGTCCTCAATTGGTTCAACTAAATTCTGCACTCCTACCTACCCATCCAAGTTCATAGGTAAGGGGACTTCCTCTGATTGATTTTTATGAGAAAATGAAGAATTACCAACCATTCCAGGCTCCCCCACCAACTGTTCTCCACTAATTAGTCCCAAGTTAACCTCTTATTGGCCCAATTCATCTAATATCTCAAACTTATTAAATGAATCCTCCTCTTGTCACTCCATTAAGGACCTCTTATTCCCTTTATTTTTTCTTTGGGCCTTAACTTACATGAATCCCTCAGGGTCCTTACCTACACCAGCACCACCCTTCTTCCCTTTGTCAGCAACCGTGGCACTACTCGATGGAGGTGGGGGTGAAGGTTTCTATTCATCCATCTTAGCCTTCGAGCACCTTCTCACCAGGTGTCCATACTCATGACAAAGGTGGCATTTAAAGGGGAGGGTCTCATAATCTAATTGCTTCACCTAGGAATATGATCCTACACACATCTCCACTACATCTGGAAAAGGTTTGCTTAAGTAATTTCTACACAAATTCACTCAAATGTCATGACTTTCTTACCTAATGTTTGACAAGATGACTCCACTAGCTTTCCTAGCATAAAATCTATCATCTACAAAACATCTTCCTGACGGCATTCAATCGGCATTCGAGGAAGGTGAACCCACACTGGGACCCTGTTTGGCAACTCTTCAATAGGGTTAAAACCAGCATGCCATGGTTTCACAAAAAAGCCCCACCTAGTTATAGAAGTATGTCCCTCCTTCAGAAACCTTATTTCTATCAGCCAAGCAATTGAAATTAACCATAAAAAAGTTGTTTGCCAACAGCGTAACCTCCATCTTGCCCTCTGGCTCCCATACTCTTCAAGCCCAGTTCTCCAAACAAGGGAGAGAAACTCTCAGTCCCAAAAACTTGTAGTATAGTGAATGCTTGGAATAATACTCCACATATTCAACTATCATATCAAATGGAATAACAAGCTTTGGTCTCTCCTTACAACATTCCAAGTAGCCATTGATTTTTGTGATCCTTGATCCCCCTATTGAGCCAGTGTCAAGCACCCCTGGAGTCTAGCCAAAAATAGACTTTTCAATCATCCTAGCCTCCTTCCCCTGTGAATAACTACCTACCACCTCACTAAAACTCTTATCTCCCCTAATTTTATTTAGTTCCTTCTATGCCATGCTCACACCCCACGAGTAATGTCCCTCAACTTGTATGGACACCTTCCTCACCCTTCTCTCACCAAACCCACACACCACTCTTGTGCAGCACCAGAGATCACAGTAACAAGCCAGGGCACAACTGCCCTAGCTTAGCGATGAGTTACAGAGATCATCCCTCCTCAGCATTTTTTCATCCCTTAAAATATATCTGTGCTATGTTCATCATGAAACATAGTTAATTAAGACATTTCTATAAAGCTTGATATATTATAAACTAGATTGTTTTCATTCATTACTAAGTGGATCTATACATTCATTTCATATTTTAGAAGAGGATTTCTTATAACATTTTAGTACCAATTAAGGGACCATGATCTACCTTTGAGTATATACCATTTATCAAGAAATATTTTCATGAGAATATTCATGATCATGTGCTTTTATTTAGAGATAATATGCATTGGTTATTTTATAAACTATTATAATTGTTGAGAAAATATTTAGTAAATTTATTTTACCACCTCTCAAATATAAAGTGTTTTCAAAATAATATCAAAGATTTAAATAGTTTTTTGTAAGATTAAGGAACTTGAAATTGAGCTATTACATGCCCATGTCCTTACATATGATACATATGCTTAAAAATATTTTTTCATTAAAAATGATCAAAGTATAAATTGCCACATGATCAAAATGAAATATCATAAACTTGATTAGTAATATCGATTAACCATGAATTAATCATGTTCATTCTTGATAATAATGTTGGATATTTATGAAATAGGTTTATAATCTATTTGCATTTTTGAATAGTTAAATTTAATATAACATGATTAATTTTACACATATTAATACATGCTATTTTTACTATGATTATCATAAAATTAAATCTCATTTAAAAAATGTATTTTTTCCTTTGAAAAATTTATTTTGGAACCTTATTAACTATGGTAATATTAAAATTAAATATAAACTAGTTCAAATACCAAGTCAAACGTCCAAATTTACCAATACCTACAAGATGCCAAAATATAAACCTTAATATGAACTTAAATGATTGATTAAGAAAAAGAGTCAGAAGATCAAATGCAAGAACCAATGATGGTTTATGTATTATGAATCTATGGAAAGTTAAGTTTAATAATACACATCATTTCACCAAATACATTTATTTTTATAATGTTCACTTATGATATTCACTTCTTGGTTATGATATTAGAAAGACATGATTTCAAATGTATATCCTAGGATGGTTCTTTAGGAATTGATAGTATGAATAACTTGGTTAATTTAATTAAATTTTAATTGTTTCACCATATATTTATTATAGTAATATGATTCACATGATATTATATATTTATATATGGAACCTACATTAAACTATATAATCATGGATTCGAAATTGGTTTTGAGGGAACTATGGTCGCATTGTACTTCCATTTAATTTGAATTTTATTTTTCTTACTTACCAATCATTTTAATTTATTTCAAGGTATTTATTGGCCACATGGATTTGTTTTATATTTTATTATTATTAATGGGATTTTATTTTCAAATACATTTATTTTTATACTTACATTTAATTTTCATATTATTTTAAAAATTATTATTGGTTTCCACATGCCATAAGATCTTTTATTTTCCATGATCCATAGATCATGTGTATGTTTTATTCCATTTATATATTACCATTATAAGCAAAATACATCTACTAGGGTAAAGGACCTATGTGTGATCTCTTATATTGATTACATATTTCCCACCAAAGGGAATCATACTCTAATATGCCATTATTTTGATTATATTGATCATATATTGACATTAAGAGGACATGAAGCTTATACACTACATGTGCTATTAATCAGTTATACCTTTCCCTCATAGTGGGAAACCCATTACTACACGTATATCAATTTATTATATAGGGTCATACTAATATTGTGTTTCATTTCTTATATAGTACTTATTTGGGGAATGATGCACCCATGTGTATATAGCTTATACATTGTTTGTATTAGGGAAATCTCTTTCCACATATACTTATATTTTATTCACATTGGGTTATAGTGTTTTTAGTGCCTTTACTAGTTTATATTTTCCATGTTTTTTCATAAATATACATCTAGGCATATCAATTTAACAATCCTCACCCCTTACGAATGTATGATTAAATATTTATTAACTTCACTTATATTTCTTCTAATTTTGAATATACATATTTGGTTATATCTTATGGTTACTATTTAATGTTGATATATTTCTATGGATATATATCAAAATGTTTTGTAGATGTGATTTAATTATAAAAACATATTATGATTATAAATAAATATTTATTTTATGGTTTCATATTTTATACATGGTATATATGATCCTTTTTTTGAGATGAGTGATATGAAGGTTATGATACACCTAAAAAGGGGTATATTATGTTCTTAATATATCTTCAGTTATGTGATCATAGTATATAAAATTTACCATACATAGCTTGAGGTGATCAATGGGACACAATACAATTATTTGTCTTAAATACATGATGGTGGAACACACTATAAATATGTTCCCTTGAATAGTTGGAAGAAAAAACATGTTGCACTAATTTTTTTTAATTTTTAAGATAAGAGGCATACACTATATATTTATAAGGAAAATTATGCACATAGGAGAGTTATAGGACACCTTTTACACATTTAAATATTTTACATATATGAAAACAAAGTTCATATACTAGGTTTATTTATTTATAATATTTTAATTTTAATCCTTTATTTTATTATTTAATTTATTATAGATATATATAGACATTTATTTTGTTAAAAAATTATTTATTTGATGGTACACTATAATTATACATGTCAAACATATTAATATTGATTCTCAATTACTAACCCTTAGTGGTAGTCATTACATTCATCCATATATTATTGATATAAGTTACTCTATTTTATAATTTGTAATAGATGGAATTTGTGATAAGGGAAGTTTTACACTTTTGAATATCCTTTAATTAACATATTTTTTATTACCTTATAATAATATGTCATAACCCTACCAAATCAATAGTTTGTAATTGTTATTAACCCATTGGTTTAACAGGTTTAGCCTAGCTCCGATCAACATTCCAATTATTATTATAGCTGATTATTATGACTTAGATGTATCATTTTGATTATCATGATTATTGGTTCTAAATGGATTATTATTATCAAGGATACTATTGAGGTCAAGACACCACCATTTATGAAATGGGGGCCCTTGTTTCAAATCATACAAATTTGTGTTCTAAATTTGAAAAATAAGAGAATCAAGTGTAGATGACTTTCAAATTGAAGGTATCTAACCAAGTAGGATCCTAAATTTGAAATTCATCCACCCCTAGCTCTCACCTAATATTGTCTCCCATATTGTCATAATCATTGTTAATTTCTCACTAATTATTATTAATAATTATTGTTAGTGTTTATATGTTGTAGACTTAATGAATAATGACCAGATCCAGGGCCTAATATGTTTTTTAACCTAGAACATTTCATTCAAATTTGGTGGGAACTTTTATTTAAATTTTCATAATAATAATTATCATTCCATGGACTTACTTCAATTTTCATCCTAATTCTTAGTCATGTTTTTCAACACAACCAAACCTTAGGCTAAAAATCTTATGCTTGGTCTCTTTTATGTCCCATGACCCTTTGTTCCCTTTTATCTTAACTTGGTCTAAATAAATGCACGGTCCCTTTGTTATAAATCTTATCCTAAATCCTTATCCTAAGGTTTATCATATTTATTAATATACTAAAAACCTTAGTCTAAGATTTTATGACTATGACTTTTATTATGTGGGTCCCTTTCATTATGTCCCTAACCTAGCTTAAGACTTAACTTAAAGATTTATTCATATTTATTAATATGAATAAAAATATTATGTTTAGAACTTAGCTTAAGATTTTTATCATAATTTATTTATATATATTCTTATGCATAACTTTTTTTCTTGTCTACAGGATCAATGATTTGCATTTTCTCAAACAAGATTAATCTAATAGATCATGATGGGAATTGACAATTCAAAGCCCTGAGATGATGGCAAGTGTCATGAGTTAATTAATAGGATATTAAGTATCCAATGGTATTTCACCCCTTGGATCATGATCCAACAAAGTGCATTTAGCTAAATAGAAGTGATCTAATGATGTGATATACACATTGGCTTTTCAACAAAGCTACAAGCAAATGTGAGATCACCATGTGATGAAAGTGTGTTAACCTAGTAGATATAATAGAAGAAGAAGCCTATAGAGGTGAAAAGTGTCACCATTTTGATAAAAGACTAGTGAGTATCTAATGACATTGTACCCCCTAAATCTTGATATGATAGGGCATGTTTGCTCTCCAAAATAAGATCTAAAGATGCATGATCAGCATTGAATTTTCAATGAATCTCTAAGCTAATATGGTAATGACATGTGTCATAACTATGGGAAACATATCAGATCATCCAATGACATTCAAGTCCTAGGGTGAAGATCAACAATCTATGGTAATCCATGCAAGGATGATCAGATGGTGTGAGATAAAAATTAATTTTTTAAAGGGAATGGTCATATTTTTGAATAGTGATGAGTAAGTTGCCATGGAGGTGTTATAAAAATGCCACGATGATGCCATGCAATAAAAACATGGTAAGATTTATTGGACATGTAGGAGACAAGTATAAATAGGCAAGTTTGAATGCAAATTTAAAGCATGGAACTTATGCTTTGAGCTCATAGATACCATTAGATAATTGTCAAAACCTTTAAAAGGATATAAGCACATAAAAAATCCCTAGTTCAGCCCTTTATTTTCCATAATTGATATCAAGGTAATTGAATGGTCACATGTGCGAAGATAATTCAATCTAGAGTCTACTAGTCATAAATTTAAAAAGATTTATAGTAGTTGGCAGATCTCTCTAATGACCTCAACAAATGTGAAGATAAGATAATGCATGTATTGGACAGACTAGTAAAATAACCTAAAACACTCATTATATGTGTTCTAATTACAGATGATGAGATCAAATGAAAGAGCTTCTTAGTTTATGAAAGGGGTAAGACACCAAAGCATAGGAAGTATTATTGCTGATAATGACGGGATTGTAAATATGATTCTAAATGCAAAAGGAATAGTCAGTAAAGTTGGAAGCATTAAGGAGGCATTAGACAAAGTGGATAAAATTCAAAAGAGATTGGCAAATCAAATGAAAGAGCTCTTCATGAAACCAGTTGTTGACCTTGACCTAATTAAAGAACAACATTCCACAATGAAGATCCTACTAGAGAGACAAAATTGAAATAGAGGGTTATCAAAGTCAGATTAAGCTACTTAGGAATATTATTCATATATCTAATCATTGTATATTTTTAAAATGGTATATTCTATTTATAAAGGCATGTGCAACTTGTAAAACATATTGCCTATAGATCAATCTATTCAGTAAAGTCTAAGGTATTCTAGAACATTTGTACAAAGGATAGATGTCCTAACATTTGTAATTTTTAATTAGATATGATTGACTAACATACTTCCTTGCATTATATAAATATATTATTGTGAATTTTAAGATGGAGGGAGTTGTTAGATCCAAAATTACTTTGTAAACTTTGATCAATTAATATAAGTAAGAAATTTTGCAAAGTTTGTCCAAATTTTCTTGTGTCTTTTGTTATCATGGCTTCTCTCTCACTTTTCTATTCTAACTTCCAAATTTTAATGATTCTTATGAATTATTGGTGTGTACATTTGTATACAAAGCTATTAACTTATGACAATGCTAGTTAATTGAAAGTTCTTAGGTTCATTTCATTTTCTTACTCTTTTTGTATTTAGGCTAATGTTGTTTTCTTGCAAGGGTAAATCTTTAAAGTGAACTTGGTCCTTATTTGATTTTTTCCCCATATTACTTATATGTTTTCCTAATGTGTGATAGGATTTGAGCTTACATTAATTCATGTCATATATTGGTTAAGTACATGCTTAGATGATATTTGAACTTCATCACAATGTTTGGAATGAAGATTAACAACATCTTTTCTCTACCCTACCCTTCCTTTTGCTCTTTTTTAACCATATAACTATAGATTAATATTTATTGTAAATATACATCTTAGATTAGTCGTTAGATTAGTTCTTGACCAAAATTCACCATTATTAGCATATCATACTTCATATTTTACATAGACTAACTTTTGACCATGGTGGCTCCCAACCACCAAACATTATAAATATTGTGAATAAACCACTTGCTTTACCCTTATTCCATCAATAGATAACATGATTACCACAACATACAACTAATGCACTGAATTCTTAGAATTCTAAAATGAGAAGTGTTCTTAAATACTCTAGGCACCTGTGATACATATTTAAGAATCAATAGATACATATGCTTAAATTCATGATTGACATGTTTTATATTTTTTACATAGAAAATTTTATTATTATTGTTATTTATATCTTGAGTAGATATTTCCAATGTTCAACATTTTTAGTTGCAAGAACATGTCAAGGGAGCTAGGCTTGATGGTGGATTAGGGTAACTAGGATAATAACAAGTAAGATCTATAAGTAGTTAGATTGATACTGATAGGTAAAATATAAGGTGACACAAGTTTAAAAGCCATGTTTTTTTTAGGTCCTCTAGCTTATTTTGGTTTGTCCTTATTTAATTACTTTTATGTTGAGTGGATTTTGGTTTATGTCATCTTTTTTTGGGTGCATCATTTTTTCATTATTCCATGAGTTGGGTTGATTAATTATAAGTCTATTATTTCTCTTTTTCCATTTTATTTGTGATTTGGTTGTTATAATTTGGGGGTTGGACTTAATTCCTATTGTAAGCTATGTCTAGCCTTGTGTCTTGGACCCCATTTTATTAAGAATTTTTTTCCATAATTTAGTTTTGGTTGCCTGTGTGCTTTATACTTATATGGGCCATGACTTAGACCCTAGTCGTCTTGATCTATCTTACATATAGGGGTTATTGATGTTGGGATGACATACAATTTTATGATCATGTTTAGTTGGTTACACTCCATGATAATGACCTAGGTAGTGATTATTATTATGGATTATCATTTTAGATTATGAATTGTCTCCCAATACCCCATTATTATCATTATTTCATGCTTTATTTAAAGAAATTCACTCCATGCAAAAGGATGGAGGTGAAATTTGTAGTTATCTTTTATTATTGGGTTGTGTCCTTGGTTTCAATAATGCCTTCCATTACTCTTATTCTATGCATGAGTGGTTCTACCTCTTTCCTCATGCCAAATCCTTAGTATAAAGTGATGTTTTATTTTAATTTATATTAGATGGAACCATATTATTTTATTGGGTTGTGTATTATTTTTCCACATACACAAGAAGTGGAAATAAATAAAACATTATATTTTTCCCCTTAATCTGCAATCAATGCTAGAATACTTTGTAGACTTTGGTTGTTAAAGAAATGTTAAAATAGAGGAAGGAAACTATGTTTCCTATTTAATGCAAGATTGATGATTGGGTGGAACACTATTTTAGCCTTAGATGTCTGTATTATGGTGGGAAACCAAGTTGTACAATGATCCATCTCAAAAAGTTTATATTTTACTTTTGTATATTTTATTGGTGAATAGGGATTGACTAGCACTACACACTAGATCTAGAAAACTCTGCTATTATTTTTTATCAAGGGTGACATTGGAAAATTATATAGGATGCCAAAAATTAGGGAAAGGTTTTATTATTATATTTTAGGAGATGGTGTTTTTAGTGGATATATAACATGCTAAAATCCAAAAAGAGGGGGGATTATTATGATTATATGTAATTTTTGGGGGTTGTTATCTCCTCCATGCAACATCGATTTGGTATGTATTCTTTTAAGGATACAAATATTTGTTTTTTTGTTTGGGTGTGGGTTTGGGATGTAGCATATATCTTCTCCTAGTGCTTATTTTGGAGAAGGGAAGGGGTTTGAACCCCTACTTGGAATCTAAACTAAAAAACACTTAATTAAACATAGGAAAATACATCTTGAGGAGAGTCAATTGGAGGTGAATGAGAAATTCACTATATATTGAGAGAAATGATAGTGGGCAAGAAATTAATCAGATTCATATTGGCCATTCCACTTTAATAAATAAGCAAAATTTGTTTTCATTTTTATACATATATTATTGCATTTTTAATTCTTGATGGAATTTATATAAATGAACCCCTAATGCACCCTAATCAATTTAGTTGGATTGGATTCTTTTGACAAGATTTGGAATATTTTTGATTAAATTATCCACATATATTTTCACTCTAGATGAATTTGGATTAAAAGTAAAAACTTTATATGAGGTTCTCTTTCCTAAAACCTTGTAGTGCCATAAGTTATTATTCATTGATTAATGGTGGAATTTAATTGTTTTGTTGACCCATAGTTATGAGTGTTAAATAGGAAAAAAATAAATGGTAATATAAACCCTAACATATTAAATTAACACACTAATTAATGGGATACACCTACCCTTCCTTTTATGTCTTATTGGAGTTTTTTCATTTTAGAATATGTTTGTCTCAAAGAGACCCTGGTAGAATTGGGGATTGAAAAAGAGCTTAGGATTATCATTTCACTAAACCATGGCATTTGGGAAGAATTGTTCATATTTATTTTTTATTCTAGTGGGATTATGGTTGATATGTGGTTAATCCTTGGATAGGAAAAACAAATCATCCTTGTATGAACTTATGTGGAGTTTTTTTTCTAGTTGATTACACCCTGTCTTTTTGGGTTAATGTTTTTTATTTCTGATCTAAACCATGTTTGACCATTTTGAACCATTATGGGAGAAGGAACTTATATACTTCTAGAATTAGACCTCTTGAGCTTCATGTTATGGTCCATAGCCAAATGGATTAGGTAATGATATCTTTGTGAATGGGTTGAATGTTTTATATTTGAGAAGTTATATAAATTGGTATACCTTTATTCTTGTCTTGGAAAACCATTATTGATGGTACCCTATTGGACAAAGTCTCGAATTCATTTGTATGCAATATTACATCCTTTATTAAATGATGTTCCATTTTAAAGGCCCATAGACTTTATATAGTTGTTTTTGGAAGTAATGTAATGTTGATACAAAACCCACCAACCCACATAGCTATTGAGAAGTATTACATAACTATTAATATTATGGTTTTCATTCACAAAAAATTCTCTAATTGGTTGGAATTTTATTGGCCAAGTTAATACTTTTAATGATTCATTTCATCTAATGGAAAGTAAGTATTTATGCTTTATGATTTAACATTAAATAATTGTCCATGAATTTAGGAAATTTATCCAATGGCATTCCCAACTTACCATGCTTTATATGAATGAAAACACCCAAAAAAATAAGACTATTAGTGGTTTTTGGTTGATGACTCTATTATACAATTGCTCTTTTTGGTGGTTGGATGTTAAGATTGTATTATGTGATTATTGTCAATTTCTCTTTTGTTGGTTGTATTTAAACCTCTTTAATATTATCAATCAATGTTGTACTTTCTCATTTATTGTTTAATTATTGAGGATTTGAATCGTGGCTTATGTCACTATATGCTCATCTTCACTTGATAAAAACCTAGATGAATAATTCTACCATCTAGATGATGGTTGGGGTGGTCTGGGATACCAATGGTTGGGCTCATCAAGTTGGACCTTTAGGTTTGGGCATCTTATAGATTATGTACTCCCCTTCTTTTAATTTTGGATTTTTGTGTTGTGGTTGATTGTTCCAGTGATGTTAGTGTATTATATACCTGTTGAGGTTTAGTGATGCTATTAACAGTTTTCATGAATGTAATTAATGCTTATGTAAACTTTATTTTTATTTTGGGTTTTATGGTTGTAGAACTTATATTATCATTGTAAATTTTGAAGTAGTGTTGTAATTAGCACTTGGTTACACTTCTAGTGGTAATGGATGTTTAATGTGCCTAAATATGTACTATAGTGTTATGTTGGTCTTAAATTCTCATGATTTCCATTATGAAATGTTGTATATTTAAAATATTGGCATAAAACTATATTGTTTTGATATATGAAACTTTATCTAATGATGGATATCTTATACATTGTTTTGATTGGGCACTAAATGTTTGACTTGCAAGTTTTAGATTGTTACAAGATTGTACATGGTTGTATATAAAACTATATAGTGATTTAAAATTATAATACTGAATTAGTTTCATACTAACATTGTTAAGGAAAACCACATTAGTTATTGAGTATAATAATTATGATCAAAACCCTTATTAAGTTATGTTCAGGGTGGAGTGTACCTCTTTGTGATGTGATTTTACTCTATGAGCACCAAATGTGGTTGTGAGAATACCTTGGTTTTTATTTATGGTAATTTAGGTGTATCAATACAAACTAAGAGTTAAATATTATGATTTAATACTCTTGTCAATCCATGGTTAATTTATACTTTATGTTTTTAATCGAAAGGATTGGATATCAAGTGAGAAGTGTTGTTTCCTTCTTAGTAGGTATGAAAATATTACAAGTTTGACCTTGAGTACATATTATTACATAAATCAATTAAATTCATGAAATTAATTTTAATATGAGACAATTGCTTAACCTGGAGTGTTGAGATTTGAAAATTTAATAATGATATTAAACTCAATTGGAAGTTATAATTTTAAGAAATAGTTGCATAGTCTCACATTAATTACCTCGGCCAAGTTTTTAGGTCATTACATCCACCTTAATTAATATTGGAAATAAAAGTTAGTCCATAGTACAGTTGGGAATAAAAGTTGAAATTGCATGAATACCTTGCTTCAACATATATGCTAATTCATTTAATTGTATGGACAACCTATGCAATTGATTTTAATTACTCCTCTCTCATGTGTAAGGGACTTAGAAAAACTTACTATGTCTGAATTAATTTTCAGTGCTAGTAACTCTTTTACTACACATTAAATTTATGTTCCAAAGGTTATATTGAGCCATGATGGGTATCGGTCTTGATACTAATGGCTGCCATTAAATTCCATAGTTGTAATTCATTATGAATTTCTATTGCTTAAGCAATGAAATTTAGGAAAAATCAAACTGAAGAAGTACGTAGAATTAGCCAATTTAGTGAAATGAAAATCATGTACTCCTTAATGCGCATTCCATTATGTATTGTGAACCTATTATTAATCCCATGTTTAGGACATTAGTTTTGTTATGTTCCACAATGAATCTTGATTTTTAAAATGATGCTTCAAATCTGATTGTTCATGTGGTTAACATGATATGGATGGAGATATTATTCCCCTTTGCCAATCACATGAAATATCAATTGTTCTTAATGTGAATACATTAAATGTGAAAAATGTTTTTTTGAGCAACCCTGTATATATAGAGGAAAACTAAGTATGGATCATGGAATAATGCCACTATTTCTAATGTTGATGAGACATTATGATATCACATAAGGACCCAATTGGTGTTTCAAAGGAAAACCAATGTGTAACCTTATAATATGTTTATGTTGGGATTCCTCTAACTAAATTAGGGATATTATTTTAAATAATATGATCATACATGTCCTTGTATACCATGGATGGTCAGATCATGGTGATTTGATTTTCACCTGAGTGATATTATTACCATCCTCTCTTATGTATGTCTAACTTGAGATAGACTCTAGGGTGTTTTACCCAAGTTTTCTTGGTTGCTCTATTCACCATTATGGTGGATTCATGAAGGTATGGTTTTTCCCTCTAAACATTCAACCTAATTCTCTTAGGATATTGAGATGATTAAGTATAATTATCAAATAGATAAATGGTCCTATGAGGGGTCCTTTTTTTGAGTATAGATCTGGGCATATATTAGTGTGCGGGCACACATCAATACACCCAAAACTATATCTTCCAATTTTATGAAGAGATATATTATATAACCCTTTGATGATGTGGTAACCTTGGTTGAATTTTCACTACTACCTAATAGAGTGTTGGTTGAAAACATGTGAGTGTGAAACTATTTTGTATGTTGGCCCTTGACCTTAGTTTGTGTATGGGTCTATACATGCAGTTTTGTTATGTACTCTATAATTTATCAACTCCCATAAATATTCTTGGGACTATTTCATCTACTATAAGAGCCTATTATTTAAAGGTTTTGGACAAGTTTTGGACATATTAAATTGATTTTAGCATATACATGGAAAGCTAGTTGAGCTTTTGTGTGATTGTGCGTACCTTTGTAAAGGGTTGTATTTGAATAATAGTTTTTTGGGTGGTTGTAAATAAACATATTGTATAGATGTAAATAACCTTGTGGAGACTCATTTTATATCAAAATATATGTGTATGCCTTTAGATGGCTGAATAACACTTGTATGGCTATGGTCTCCTTGCTAAGATTAAATTGAAACCTTGTATGTTTACATGCATATTAAACCATGGTTGAGATTTTATACCTTTTGTGGAAAATTATATGTCTTATACTCTTTAGAAGGCTATTATATGAAATTTATAAAGGCCATTATCCTTTTAGGTGAATTAAATAGTTCTTTGTTGTGCAAGCCTGAAGTGCTAGAAATTCCTATATTATGGAATGTATGTGTGTATAGAAATTGGTAAATTTATGCAATAATTTGATGATGCTTACCCATATCCTTGGTTGGGTATACCCTTCCCTAATAAAGTTGACTTGGGGAAATCATCACCTATTAAATATCCTTGGTATTCGATATCTATTATTGACTTTTATGGGAAAGTCATCAATAGATGCTTAGAACATTAAGACCTTAGGAAGATTGAGGGTTAGGATTAAACTTGGAGGGATGAATGGGGTAATAATATATTATTTACTTAGTTAAATTAATAAGGATTGGGATCTCCACTATGAAAGAGTACCTTGAGTTGAATCATAGCTTGATCTTGCTTATGCATTTGGCCTCTTTTGAGTTAAATTAGAGAATCATGCCGCTTCATAACTCCAAAAGGATGAAAGTTAATAAGTGTTTGGAATGTTTATTTCAATCACATATATGTTTTATATCTATGATGTTTATTTGGATCATGAATAGGTTGATTTCTATGAGGATATTTTGATAACCATAGATATGTTTTTCATCTATGAGGGATCTTAAGTTGACTCTGGCTAAATTATGCATCCATGAGGCTACTTATTTGGATCTTGGCTACATTTTGACATCCAATAGGATGTATATTATGAAATTGTATATTTCTTACATCCATGGGGATGTTTATTGTGATTTTAATTAAACTTATAAATTTTAAGAAATCATAATTTCCATGGTAGTGTTTTAGCATTCACCTTGTGCCTTAGGTAAGGTCATGTTTTCCCAAAAGAGATGTTACATCAAGGAAAGCATCACCATCCAACCTTTGAATTTTTGGATTAATTAAATTGGAAGAATCTTGATTTTAACTTATTGTTGGAATTATGAGACAATGCATTGTTGGACATTGATAACATGCAAGAATGATCTATCTAATGATGTTAAGGTATTATGTCTTGGGAGGTCTAAGGGTGTGGCACAAGCTTAGAGGGACTAGTGGGGTCAGTGTGACCAACTTGCCTAGGTAAGTTAGAGAGTTTTTTTCTCTTTTTATTGGGTAACGTGAACCATCTATCCATGATGCATGAATAATTTTGGTAAAATGCTAAAAAATTATGGAGATAAATTTTATGCACTTTGTTAGAATGAAAACTTCCTTGAGAGAAGGTGATCATAATTAGATATCCCTAAGACTGATCATGATATACTATATGATGGATGTTTTGTGTCATGTGGATGGCATATAGACATCTAGTGATCTAATGGGAGTCATGGACCCTTGTGCTTCACTATTGTGTGTGTTAATTGTTGTGATGTGAAAGTAATTTGGAATAATTATTATAATACTTGAGTCATGTATGCATCATCTATTTCATGTGGTTCCTCTTTGTACATATAACTATTATGTATCTTATAAAATGTTACATTTTATTGATTTTTTAAAATCATGTAAAATTTTGTCTTGACTATACTATGTCTATGTAATTAACCTTATAGACTTTAACTTATTATTCTTAATGCAAAAATTATTATATGAGAATTTTATATACATGATTGTACATTTTAAAATGTGTGAATGATGGTAAATTACTTGTGTAAAGAGATCTACCACCCCTAAAATCAATCATCTGAACCTTACTTTGATCTATGTTTTTAAAATTTCTATATGAGAATTTTGTCTACCTATCATGAAATAAATGTGATCCAATATTGTTAACATATTAACACACCATAATGCATCTCACAAGTTAAATATCTTCACATGCCAAATGGAAAATAACATTTTAGATCTCAATGCATTTAAAAATAGGTTATGAACATTATTAAATGAATCCTTATCAACTTCTATGACTTTCAAAAAAAAATTCCAAATGATAAAAAATGACTCCTTTAATGACACATCCTAGACACATGATAAAGCCACACAAGATTCAAATTATTTTGTATTCACCAATTTTCATTAAAACCTTTAATCTATTATCCTTACACCATTCCATTATTTATTACAAGATTTAAAAATATTCAAAAAATCAACACATAGGCTACACAATGAAGTTTCAACTACCTCAAAAGTATCTTCTACTCATCCTTCACTATGGTGAATAATAAAATCCATCAAGTATCATGTTGTTCAAATATATTTCAGGGTAACATAAACATACATAGAATATTTGCACAACTATGTGGTAAGATAATATTATCACAAAATTAGGTCATAAAGTTTTTTAGACATACCTTTACAAAGGAATGATTAAAAATACATGAAACACAAGAATGTGTAGAATATTATATCCCCAAGTATGCTTCAAATGAAACATAAAATTGGACAAAATAAAGGTACACCAAATTTGATGAAATAAAATACAAAGAAGGTTTTTGCAACATCAAATGCATGAAAAAATATGACCAAAAATATGGATTGAAATAAACCTTTCATAAGATAAAACTTATAGTAATTCCTAAACTACCATACTTTTTTTTGATGTAACACATTTTTTAGACATTTTGCTTCAGTACTTCTCTTTTGCTTATTAATCATGTCTCTTAATTTTGTAACTCCTCATGACTTGGCCCATAAGTAATCTAAACTGGTTTCTTTCATGTACTTATTCTCATTTAATTATTAAATGTAAACTCATCTTATGCCATGACAATATCCCATGTTATAAACTTACCATCAGCTAAACAAATCAAAATATTACCCTAATTTATGTTAACCACATATTTCTATCCATTTGTTTAAGGATGGTACCCTAATTGAATTATATTTTAGTATTCATATTATTCCACAATTTTCACCAAAATGTCTAAAAAAATTCACATCTCTATCTTATATGATATTGTTGATGTGGGTTTTATGCACATTGCAGTCATATGAGGTAGCCTCTAACATTTTAGGATCTCAATGGAGGTGAACTCCACTCTAAGGCACAAGTTGTAGGTATGTAGTTTATTTTAATGTATTGATGGAATATGGGTAGGGCATGTAGGTTTTTTACAAGGTTTTTTGGATGGAGGTATGGTCTTCTAACAAAGTGAATATTCTACATGAGTTCGATGGGTAGTTAGTTTCTAATTGAAAGTGTGTAGGTCCTAATAAAAAACTCAAATTATGAGGGCAAGGTAGGGGAAAAAAAGAAGGTATGTGATTCTTGAGAATTACTTCTCTGGTTGGTTCTTTAATATACATATGCTTTCTACAACCTATGGCTATTGCCAGTAGCAATAACCCACATTCAGTCATACATGACTAGGAAATCTAAGGAAATCAAGATGCACAAAATTCATAAACCTCAAAAAAAGGTTGCTCCTTTTAGGGAAGCTATTGCACACCCTTGATCAGAATATTATGGCTCAGGAAAATGAATTATCTAATATAGTTTATGCACATAAACAAAAAACTACACCAAATAAAGCATAAATGCACATCCAAAAATATGATTCAATTAGCTTGACCAATTTGATCAATAAACTAACAAATCCTTCAATAGTTATTTCACATCTAAGATGATTATATCAACCAATAAATCAAAAATATACTTGTAGCTATATCACACTAAATATTATTGAATCATACAAGCATATAAATAATAACTAATTGCACAAAATTGAAAAGAAAATACTCAAGATACTTTGTTGATGATCCAAATTGTTTGCTACTATGTATTCTAAAATATTTTGACTCCCAAAAAATTTATTGGTGTTACAATTATATATATAGACTTGGGGAAGGGATCACCTCATCCTCCTAGTTTGTGCAAGGTGTTTACAAGTGTCAATTAGAATATGTAGTTCTAAATATGATCTAAAAACCATCTAAAAGAGAACCAGAAGTTAAAAATAAATAAATTGAAATTTCAAAATTATACAATGTGTGCATGTCCACAAAATACAAAGTTAATTATTTATAATTATCTACTCAAAATCTAAGTACATTGGTAACTAAAAAGTCATGCATGCATAAGATTTAGCCTATCAAGGCTTACTAATTTAAAGTGCTACATGTACCTTAGCTGGTGTAAAATTTGATGTGGTAGTAGAAGACATAGTTATACCACTAGAAGCCTACTTCTTCTTCAATTTTTTATCTGTATAGACCTTGTGCACCACTCCATATTTCTTTCATATGATGTCTAAATTTAGCAATAATGGCTAATAAATTTTCTTTGTCTAAGGAGCTTCACATACTCATCCTTAGTTATTTGAAATTTATTCCTAAATATTTTAACTTTGGTGACCTTATTTCAAGCCTTGATTAATTATAACTTAATTATATCAATTATCAAACCTTTCAAGCTCTGCTTGAACTCATCAGTTATTTCTTGGATAAGCTTGTCAAAATTAATTCTACTAATTAGCTTACTAGTGGAGTATTTAACTTTAGATAACTTTAGCTCATGTAAAATTTGAATAATTTGATCCTCATGTGCCTAATATCTAAGGACTAAAGCTCCAATGTTTTTCAACCAATCCTTCACCTCCTCTTATTGAATGACTACTATATTTAGGCATTGGATACCTCTAGTGTAGTCATCAACTTGAGATGACTATATAGTGAGTTACTTATATAGACAACTAACATCTTCAATTTCACACTATCATCTCTCAAATAGTTTAATAATTTATTAGCTTAGATCATATGAGTGGCCATCTTAGACCTCAAAAACTCCATTACTTCTAAGGATTTATAACATTTTGAAGTTACCTCTTTGACATTAGCTTCAATGCCCACAAGAATGTGCATTATCTTGTCCTTTTCCTTGAGTTAATCCACTTCCTTCTCTAATACTCTCACTTATACCTCTAACTCCTATTGAGATATTTTAGTGCCATCTTAGATCATAACTATGGAATCCTTATGTGCTTGAGCTAGGTCTATTAGATTTTCTTCATACAAAAATTATCATGCCTATCTATTCTACCTTTTGATAAGGGATAACACCTCTCACCTTTATTTAAGGATGATCTAGGCTCTTTTCACATATTTTAATTTTTTATTCTTGACTTTTTTGATGTTTTTGGTTAGTGAATCAAACAAGGTATAAAAAAATGGAAATTGATGACCTTGAAGTTTAGCAATTGGGATGCATTGCTTCTTAGATCCATTGACTAGGGAGGAATATATAATTGGTATGAATCATAAGTTGTGATGAAAACATCTTCCTCTTCCTCCTCTTGAGATTTATATTACTTCCTTTGGGATTTAGTTAAGACATCTAGAAGGGAAGGCCATATGATTTTAGACCAATCCACTCCTCTAAAATGAGGAAGTGAGTGGACCATGACTATTTGGGGCTTGGCCTTATTCCCCCAACTAGTGCTTATCACTATGGTATCCTTTATGTAATTGATAGATGGTAGTGTAAGGGTGATTTGAGTGGATAAAAATGGAGCTATGAGGTGGCTAGTGCAGTCTACACCTTCTTAGACACATTCTTTTTCTTGAGGTCCTTAACAGTGGAGGTGCTAGTAGGAACAAAAGGAGTTGGTGTGGTGAGTGGGATGGAAGTGGAGATGGAGGGATCAATAATATTAGTATAAGTGGAGGGGATGGATGTGGGAACTTCCAAAAAGGTAACCTTCTCAAATATGTGTACATAAGATAAGGGAATACTGATAAAAGACTATGTACCTAGAAGAGCAAGCTCCATAAGCTATTCTTGGAGGATCATAGCCTCAACTATCTTAAGATCAACTTACTCATCTGAATCATCTTCAATATATTTGATAGTTACTACACCTCCTCTAGTTGGCTCTAAATGTGTAGTGTGAATAGGCAAACTCTATGATGCCTCTACTATAAGACTACCCACAAGAGTCCAAGGCTTTATCTTGTAGACCAAGGGGATCCTTACTTGAGTGGGGGAATCCTATGGTGAATATTCTAATGCTCTTAAATTTTTCATCCCAATAGATATAAAAATATGAATATAGGGCATGATAGTGGACATTTTATTGGAATATACAATAGACACCATTTATGTTCTCTCTTCCTCATTAGAGTCAAGGTTGATGGGGCCCCCTACTTGTCCTCCCCTGGTTGAACTAGGCTCACATAACTTAGGGCATTTCTTTATATCTTTCAACTTCAACTTAAGAGGAATCCCTTATCAAGAGGAGGTCACCTGGTCCTTAGATTGCTCCTTGAACTATTTCCTCAAGAAATTTGAATGTTGCCACTATTTTAAGAACACATTTCTACTATCTAACTCCTTAGTGGAACCTAAAGGATCATCTTGGATAATTCTCAAATGATCCTCTTGTAGCCTAATAATTTGTGTTCATTCTAATACCTCCTTATTGTATTTGGCATTCAAAAATATGAAATCATAGTCATAGGGCTTGTGACTATATGGGATGTTGAATCCATGGATATGCTTCTAGATTACCCCATGTAGATCCTGATCCCTATGTGGAAGTACAAGGCAAAGGATAACTCCTAAGTGTACTACTTACTTCCTCGATATAATTTCTCATTATATATGTTATCCTTCTAATAGTTATGAGATGACCATAATAAAATGATTTCTTTTAACTTAACAAATCCTTTTCAATGCTCTTCCATAATTGGAAGGCAATCTCCTATTTAGCTAACTTGTATATAACAAATCTTGGAAGACATAGGGGTCTAACCTTATTTCCCCTACCATGATTATGATAAAATTTGGGTAGAGGAAATAATCCCCTTTCCTAGCCAATTTCTTCATAATATTATGTTGAATCTAGGGTATGGGTGAGCCATAGATGGCTTACCAAACATAAGGATAGACATCCTTAGAGATACTTAGCATGTGCTTGGTATAAAAATAAATGTGCATAAATTGGTAGTAATGATAAATTTTATTTTTCTTGCAGTCTATGGCCAAAACCCATAATACATCAAGGTCTTTGTAACATGTTCCCATGATTACATCCAATAAGAATGACATCATGAAGAAATCTCCTATAAGCTTGGGGTTCTTATTATTATGGATAATTTGCTCCCTTAACCATAGGCTTATGATTTAACCTAGGGTGTATGTGGCATCATGTGTGAGAATCATATATAAAAATGCACCCAATCTAAATTAATGAAATACATGCTAGGAATACCATATAATCTATTGAGGATATCCATACCAATTCAAAACCCCATCCTGAATCTATCAATTAGAGACACTCCTTTCTACTTTTTCCCTTTCTATGTGATGGTTTAGTCTAGGAAGAGACATGAAGTATAGCACTTTCTCTAGTAAGGTCTCTGCATTTAAGTACACCATTATGTGATTTTCAAATTAGACATCATAGATACTCAAAGATAGGTATATATGATAATCTACCCCAGTAATGCATGTGACCATTGTATTTTTATTAGAGTGATGCAAGAAAGAATCTTACATTATCTTGCCATAAAAGAACAAGTCCCTCAAGAGGTCAATGTAGGCATCACTACCAATTTTGCTATAGTAAAATTTAATCTCTAGCATTTGAATGCCAATAATTCTTTCTTGAATAATTTGTGCTCTAGTGTCATATAATCTTCCAGTGAAAACATGTCCACTAAATCAATGATATCCCATAGTGTTGAATAATTATGGTACTTACCTCTAAACACTATGGCATCTAGGACTATATCATTGAATTCTTTAGAGTCCTTAATCAAATGTGGAGATGGTGGATTGGTACCTAAGAATTTTCTATATGTAGATGCAATTTTTACATGCACTTCTCTCTTATTTTATGTGTTACATTCTATATATGTTGGTGCAAATATCTTGGCTCTAGCTCAGTTATTTATTTACTTGTAGTATAATCTTAAAGTGGAAACTAGGGATCTTCATCATTGTAAGATATATAAAAATTTTAGTGCAAGTTATCTTAAATAAAATTATGTATTTAAATTATTATGTATCACCTATATATAATCCTACATTAAATATCAATTCATGTGACATAAATGTGTAATTTTCACTTAGATTTTATTTCATGTATAGTTTACACTTGTTAGCTTAAGTTGGTTAAGTATGATGAGACTATTGGTATTCTTAGTAATAAATCATTTAGGGTGTATTATAGAAAAAATGATCTTTGGTCAATGTCCATAGACTAATTATTTTAGGGGATTTGTTTAGGACAAAATGTCCACAACAATTTCCCTAAAGAATTCATCTAGGAAAAATTCTTGAAGCAATTATCTGAAGGGATATTTCAAAGATTTGGAGGGCACTTTTAATTTCTCTGAAGGGTAATTTTGATATGAAGGGTCCACTTCATGGGTAATTTTTTCTATGAAAAAATTCTTGAAGGATATATTTCATGAAGATCGAAGGGCACTTTTTATTTCCTTGAAGGGTACTTCCATACAATTAAGGGTTTTTTTCAAAAGTCTTAAAGGATATGGCCAAAGGGTCAATATTCTTTCAGGTAAAATGCCAGAAGGAATTAGATAAGGGACAAAAGACATGGGATAAAAGTACCAAAGTGTATGTTTAATAAGGGAAAGGGCATATGGACACTCTGAAAGGGCCAAAAGGTCCTTTTTAAAATATCCAAAGGGTAAGTGGACACTTTGAAAAAGGATCAAAGGCTTGGGATAGAAATATTGTAGGGTATATCCTTGTTAAAAGGGTCCAAAACACAAATTCCAAATGGAACTTTTTGTGGGGAAAAAGAGTCTAAATAAATATCCTAAAGGATAAGTCCTATAGGTAAAGGATTCGAGATAAAAGTTTTGAAGGGTCATTTTTATAAGACTTGAAGGGTATATGCCCTAAAAGAGCTGGTCCAAAAAAAGGGTAAAGTGGTCAATTTGAGAAAGGATTAAGAGATATTTGAAAGGATATATGACACTTTTTAAAAGTCTAAAGGGCTAGTTTAAAAGGCCCTGAAGGTTATATGGAAAGGATTTAAAGGGTGTACTTCAGGGCAAAAATTTGCCTAAAGGGTCTACTTCATAGGGGAAAAAGGTATTTTTGGTTTCCCAAAGGATACTTTCATAAAGATAAGGGGAATTTAAAAATTCCATAAGGGTAATGTTGGTAGGGTCAAAGGGATAATCCATTGGGGAATTTATTTCATAAAAAGTGTTCACAGTCTAAAAAATTGCAAGGTGAAGAGTCTGTAAGCTGCATTCTTTCAGGAGAGTTATTTTAGACAAAATGTTCATAAAAATTTCCCTAATAAATAAGTCCCAAGAACACACAAAACATAAAATCCCAAAATATAATTTTCATAAAGTCTAAAATAATTATCCCAAAAAATATAAACCTAAAAAATAGTCTCTATATAACCAAAAGTTAGTATCATGAAACACAATCCCAATATCATCCTACCAAAACTGAAATGCCATAGATTTTCTATATTTTTCATAAAAATATGAGAAGAGGGGTTTAATATTAAAATCAAAATCCAAAAAATGTGGGTCCCCATTTATTTTTAAATAAAAAGGGGGTGTTGGGTACAACAAATGGTAACTTACAGGGGGAATACTCTTGAGAATTAAAGAACCCAAAACTCTGGTCTCATAATATTTTAGATCAATCTTGAAGTATGTCATAGAATAATACTTAAATAAAAATAATGAAAGAGATTCCTAGGTTAAGTCACACAACATAATTTCCTTTTGATTCCTTGGATCTGTGTATGTTAAATATGTAGTTTATTTAACCCTTGTTGTGATGAGTGTTTCAAAGGGTTTTCATGAAGTTGTAGGTTTAGTTCTAGTATTTGTTAAAGATCATTAAATCAAGGGAAGCTCAAGAATTTCTATTCTTCCAATCAAGAATCCATAGAATTGACAAATATACCTCTTAGGTTTATGTTCCACTCCTTCAATTATCTTCTCATAACCATGATGTATGATGCATTAATCTTATTTCATCATGTGATATTTTTTAATTTTCTTTTGATCTTTTGAACTCATTGGTTCTTATCTATTTTTTATTTTATTTTCTTTTGTTTCTCTTTTGTTAAGATTAATGGAAAATAGAGGAGATAAAACCCTAGTGAGCTAGTATAATTATAAATCAAATTATTACTAGAGCATCCTTTCCAACCAAATCTACACCCAAAACTGTCACTGTCAACAAGTATTTAACATGATGAGTGCATTTGATCCAATAAAATTAGAAAACTTTCTAAATTTCCATGAAGCACCTCAAGAAAAAATTCTATATTCCTAAAAAAAATATTCAATTTTTATATAATTCTAAATAATGTTGTAATCAATTTCCTTCATCCTAAAGTCTCAAAAAAATATAGAAATGCACCTAATTTGTAAACTAACCCCCAATGTGTCAAGTTAATTTTCCCTTTTTATACAAGTACTATACTTAATTGTTTTGAATTTTAGCCTAGTAATAACTATGAAAAGCACAACCTCAAATTCCAAAGAAAATAAAGAACAACTAATCTAGAAAGTAGGAATAAACTCTAGAAATCCTGAAATCTAATCTAGGAAAATAGAAAAGCATGAAAGTGGAAAGACTAAACTATAAAACATGGAACCTAAAATATAAATCATGTAAACCTAATATATTCCTATGTCTAAAATTATATAAATATCCTATATCAATAATATCTATAGATGGAATAGCTCTGAAGTAATGCTTCAAGAGTTATCCATTGACTAGATATGTAAGCTCGTTGCCTTGGAGGTCTTTTAGACAAAATGTTTTATTGCCTATGATCTCTAAAATTTGATACAGTCTAATCCATAATTGGGAAAATGTATTGTGTTATCCTTTATTTTCATGGGATTTATCCTAAAGTAGTACCAAATCCAAAATATTGAATGCATTGAATTTCACTCTTTTATAAAACCAACTTTTAACTACATCCTAGTGTTTGATGAATTTTGGTTAGGATTCAGTCCTTGAGTCCCTATGTGTTTGAGCTAGGTTTATTATATTTTATTCATATAAATATTTCCCTAGCTATTTATTAGACCTTTTGGTAAGGGAGAAGACCTCCTAACTTTATTTAAGGATGATCTAGGTGCCTTTATCATCTTTTAATTTTATCTTCTTCACCCTTTGGATGTTTTTGATTGGAGGACAAACAAGGTAGACAAATGGAATCTCAATGATCTTGAAGTTTGGCAATTAGGACACCTTGATTCTTATATCCATTGACCATGGAGGAATATCTAATTGGGAGACATTAGAGGTTGTGATAACCTCTTCCACTACCTCCTCTGGATCTTTTTATTGCTTCTTGTGGGCTTTAGTTAAGACATCTGGTAGGGAAGCCCATATGATTTTAGACCAATCTATTCTACCAAAATGAAGAAGTGGGTGGACCATGATTATTTGGGGCTTGGCCTTCCTCCCACTACTAGTGCACATAATTATGGTATCCTTTATGGAATTGGTAGATGGTAGTGGAAGGGTTATTTGAGTGGATTAGACATGGAGTTATGAGGTGGCTAGTGCAGTCCACCTTTTTGGACACTTTATTTTTCTTAAGGTCCCTAACATTAGAAGTGCAAGAAGGAATAAAAGGGGCCTGTGTGGTGTATGGGATGGAAGTGGAGATGTAGGGATTAATATTAGTAGTGGAAGTAAATGGGATGGATGTGGGAACTTACACATAGGTAGAATTCTTAAAGATGTGTACAAAAGATAAGGGAATATTGACAAAATATTATGTACCTAAAAGATCAATCTCCACAGGCACTACTTGGAGGCTCATAGCCTTAGTTGCCTCTAGATCAACTTCCTCATCTGAATCATCTTCAATATATTTGATAATTACTACATCTCCCCTAGATGACTCTAAATGTTGAATTTGAATAGGCAAACTCTATGATGCCTCTACTATATGACTACTCATAGGAGTCCTAGGCTTTCTCTTATAGACCAAGGGGGTCCTTCCATGAGTAGGGGATTCATGTGGTGATGATGCTTCTACTCCTAGATTTTTGATACCAATAGATGTAATAATATTAATCTAGGGCATGACAGTGGACATTTGACTAGAATGTATAGTAGGCACCTCTTGTGTTCCTTCTTCCTCATTATAGTCAAGGCTGATGGGGTCCCTTACTTGTCCTCCCATAGTTAAACTAGGCTTGGATAAATTGGGATTCTTATTTATGGCTTTCAAATTAAACTTAAGAGGAAGTACTTGGGAGTAGGAGGTAGTTTGGTCCTTGGATTTCTCCTCACACTATCCCCTCTAGAAGTCTAAATATTACTACCCTTTGAAGAACACCTTTTTGCTATCTAACTTCCTAGTGGAAAATGAAGGATCTTCTTGGTTCATTGTCAAATTATCCTCTTGTATCCTAAATTTTTTTGCTCATTCTAGTACCACCTCATCTAATTCTACATTCTAAAATATGAAATCATAGTCATAGGGATCATGACTATATGGGATGTTGAATCCATGGATATGTTTTTGAATCAACCCATGTAGATCATGGATATTCAAATATAGGTATCTCTTAAAATATGGCCTTGAAACACACATGACCACCATATTATTATTAGAGTGATGCAGGAAAGTATCCTATGATATCTTTCCAAGTAAAAATAAGTCCCTTAAGAGGTCAATTCAAGGAATAACTTCTAGTTTTGTTGTAATAAAATGTAATCTCAAGCATTCAAATGCCAATAATTCCTTCATGAATAATTTATCTACCAGTTCATATCATCTTCTAATGAAAATACATCCACTAAATTAATGACATACCATAGTGATGAATAAATATGGTACTTTTCTCCAAATATCATGGTGTCAAAGATTATATCAATGAATTTTGTGCAATTGTTAATTGAATGTGGGGATGGTGGATTAGTATCTCAAAACGTTTTAGATGTAGATTCCATTTCCACATGCACTTATCTCTTACTCTATGAGTTTCATGATATAAATGCTGGTGCAAATATTTAAGCTCTAGCTCAGTCATTACTTTACTCATAGTATACTCTTGAAGTAGAAACTAGGGCTCTTCATCATTGTAAGATAATAAAAGTATTTGAATGTAAGTTAGCTCGAGTGTAATGATGGCTTTCAATCATGGTGTATCACCTATATAGAATCTTACATTGAATATAAATTTGTGTGACATAAATGTACAACATTAACTTTTTTTCATTTGACGTATAATTTAAACATGTTAGCTCAGGTTGGTAGGGGATCTTTAAAGTATGATTTGAAATATTTTTTCTTTTATTTTGGCTAAGTATGATGAGACTAGTGGTATTCTTAGTAATAAATCACTTAGAGTGTATGTCAAAAAAAATTATCTTGGGTCAATGTCCATAGATTAATTAGTTTGGGGGATTTGTTTTGAACAAAATGTCTACAACAATCTCCCAAAATAATTCCTCTAAGAAAAAGTCCCAAAGTAATTATCCCAAAGGGTTATTTTTAAGATCTGAAGGGCAATTTCAATTTCCCTGAAGGGTAATTTTGATCTAAAGGGTCTAATTTATTAGGTATTTTGTCTATGACAAAAGTCCTAAATGGTCTACTTCATGAAGGCTGAAGTGCACTTTTGATTTCCCTAAAAGGTACTTCCATATGACTAAGCATTTTTCAAAAGTCTTGAAGGGTAGGTTTTGGAGGGCTGAAGGCTAAATATTCTCTCTAAAAAATGTTTGAATGAATTGGCTAAGGGATAAAAGGTATAAGACAAAAGTATCAAAGGGTATGTCTAAGAAGGGAAAGTTCATATGGACACTTTGAAAGGGTCAAAAGGTCCTTTTCGAAATATCTGAAGGGTAAGTGGCCACTTTAAAAAGGGTTAAAGACTTGGGATAGAAATATCAAAGGGTATGTCCATGTTAAAAGGGTCTAAAACACAAAGGCTAAAGAGCACTTTTCATGGGGAAAAGGGGTCAAAATAAATAGCCTGAAGGATAAGTCCAATAGGGAAAAGGATTTAGGATAAAAGTTTTGAAGGGTCATTTTCATAAGACACAAAGGGTATATGCCCTAAACGAGCTGGTTAGAAAAATGGGTAAAGTGGTCAATTCAAGAAAGGATGAAGGGATATTTAAAGGACTAAGGACACATTCAAAAAGGCCAAATGGCTGGTTTAAAATGTCTCAAAGGTTATATGGTAAGGATTATAAGGGTATACTTCGTGGTAAAAATATGTCCAAAGGGTCTACTTCGTAGGGGTGAGGGGTATTTTTGGTTTCTCAAAGGGTAATTCCTTATAGCTAAGGGGAATTCAAAAATTCCCTAAAGGTAAGTTTGGTAGGGTCTAAGGGATAATCCATTGGGGAATTTATTTTGAGGAAAGTGTTTATAGTCCAAAATTTTGTAAGGCAAAGAGTTTATAGGTTGAATTATTTCATATAAAATTCTATAATAATTTCCCTAATAAAATAAGTCCCCAAAACACTCAAAACATAACATCCCAAAAAATTAATTTGGATAAAGTCTTGAATAATTATCCCAAAAAATATAAACTTAAAGAATAGTCTCTGTAGACCTAGAAATTAGTCTCATGAAACATAATGCCAATACCATCCTACCAAAAGTGAAATCCCTTAGATTTTCTAGATTTTTCAAAAACATATGAGAAGAGGGGTTTGATACTAAGATAAATATATGAAAAAAGTGTGTCCCTATTTATATTTATATAAAAAGGGATGTGTTGGGTACAATAGATACTATAAGGTAATCCATGTAATCTTACAACTTATTTGGAAAAAATAATGATGTTTATTGCATCACTAGTTTATTTACATTTCACATTATTTTTTAAAATCTATAAATTATCAAAAATAAGAAATCATTTACTTTATTTTTTCTATGTAAAATTAATACAAATTCCATAATTATTTCATCCCATCTTTTATCTAGAATAGGAAATGATAGATAAATTTATACTTGTTCTAATGTTTTTTCATAACCAAAATTACATGTTAAACCTCTGATTTACTTTTCCTTGATCAAATTCTCCAAAATTAAACCTCTCACTAACCTTCATTAATAAAATAATCCAACCATGGTGTTATATCTTTACTCACTAGTTATCTACATGACTTCCATGTGTTTGATTAAATTTTGTCTATTTAAAGTTTAAAGGAAAATAAAGAGAAGGATGGGGATAAGTGATTAGAATCAACCCAAACCTAGTTTGTGTGCTATATCCAAATGTTTTGAGTACACCTCTTTGGCTTGGGAGGACTACCTATAGATAATAAAACACTACCACACGATGCTTTTTAGCAAACAAATGAGTGGGCTACCAAGCTACGTGCTTGTTCTAGGAAGTGTGAAACTTCCCTAGAGATGACAGTCCACTTTTGAGAGGTAAAATAAGAATAAATAACTAAAAAAGAGATAAATAGAGATAATATTACAATTTTTAACAACCTATTCATAACAAAGAGTGATAGGGTGCAAGTGAGGTGTTTCATTGGTGTTTTAGAAGTTATCTAGGTAGGTTTTGAAGAGGTTATGAAATTGATAGTTACCAATGTCACTAGGATAGTTATTGATATAGGTCAGGTTGTTGAGGTTGGTAGGGAGGTGATTGATGTCAGTTAGGTTGTCAACTTCGGTAGGGGTAATAATTGTTTGGGAGGTTGTAGAAGGATTTTCTAGGTCTAAGAAATGGTTTGGATCTAGTTGGAGAGGTTGAGAGAGTTAGGAGAGGGGTTTTATGGCTTGGTTAAGTTTAGTTAGAGGTTTGGTATGCATGTAAGGGGAAACAAGTAAATATGATTTCTAACTCCCTCATGGGGGTACGATCAGAAGTGCATAAAGTAGTGTAGGGTAGATATAAAGAAATAGAAGAATAAATATTTAAATGACCTACAATATGAGTGATATACTTAGTTGTGAATGATAAGTGCTAGGTTGATAATCCTTGTCAGGAAATCTAAACTTGAGTACCTAAATAGAGAAAAAAATTGGATGTTATTGGTCCTTAAGAGCTTAGTTGTTGATGGTGACTGACTTACGTAGGGTGATTGTAAGCCTCGATGTCAAAAAATAGAATTTTGAGAGCTTGAACGAGAGTAAGAAGTGATTTTATTTTAAAAAATTTACCTAAATTATAGGTTGGAGTTTGGCTTATATTTCCAATATCGATGATACCACTGATGTCAATAGGTATATTATTGATGTCTGTTATGGGCTGAATGATGTTGATGGTCCTAAAATAGGTAAACCTTTCTATTCTTAGCCTATTTTCTATTGTTGTGCATGCCAAGTGTGACACCAAATATAAAATGGTAAAAATAAAAGGTTAGGAAGGAAGTAGTTGTTTAGGAATTTAGTTTGGGAAGAGGAATAAGTTTTAGGTAGTTAGGATGAGGAGACTAGGTCTTGAGGTGACTCATTAGGGGAGACACAGTCATAGGGTGAGGTGGCCAAGTAAGGTGGAAATAGGGGTTTTTAATTAATTATTTTAAATTAATTAAATGTGTGAGGGGTAAAATTATGGGTTAGGTAGATTAATTTTTATTATTAAAATGGGTTTAGGAGGTGTTTTGACATAGGGAGTTATGCATGTGTGTGTGATGTAATTTTGGTGTCTACATTTGCCCCTTTTTATCTTGTAATTTGTATTGACATATTTAAAGAAAAAAATAAGAGTTAGACGATCCAAGTATTGGATGAGGTATCCCCCCTCAAAATGGGAATCAGTGGAGGAGAAACTAGAATCAAGTACTGGTTTGATGGAAAGGTAATTAGGTGGATAATTAAGCATCACTATGTATAACAAGCTATAGTTGACAACATTAAGAATAGGCAAGTTTAAGGAGGACTTGAATAGAAGTAACCAAATCATAACTTGTAAGTGATAGCTGAAAAGTCAAATCAATCAAAGTTATATCTCTAATGCTCAATGTGTCCCAAGTATCTAAGGTAAGAAGTGCCCTTAAGAAACACAAAAGGGTTGAAGGTGATAGGATAGGCTTCAGTGCCATCCATAACACCTAGAATACATGCATGTGCATAATAGCCAACTATAGTTAGGAAAAGTAATGTAATCTTAGTGTAAAAGGGTCAGTGAGTGAGGAAATATTCATGATCTCCAAGCACAATCATTGAGGGTGAAGATATGAGTGATCTTGAATGTCACTTTGTCATGGTTGGGGGAGATATATGTTATCTCTAGTTGCCCTAATGTATGGGTAAGGTTGTGCAAATTTGTGTGTGTTTGTGTTATAAAACATGGTTGGGAAGGTGATGACATTGGTAATACATGTTGATATCATTAAGATAAAGTGCTAACATTGGAAAAACTAGGGAAACATTCTTAATGTTGGTAAGCGTAAGCACTGATGTCGACATGTTAGGTTAAGACTGCTAACATTGGTGGCTAACGAAACCTAACAAAAGGGGGTTTGGTGGCTGACCAAACTCATTTTAAACTTTTTAATAGAAATAGGGATTTGAGAGTGATTTGAGATGGCAACATAAGGAGGGGACCCAATAGGAGGCATAGGACCACAAGAACTAGTGGTGCCAACCAAGAGGAGATGGTGAGATGAGGTAAGATCCCAAACTACTTTGATTTGGTTTTTTCATGTTTTAGCATAAATGAGAGGTAGATGTCTAGAAAATAGGATTATGGGGTAGAAAATAGGTTAGGGTATGTGTAGGATAAGTTAGGGTAATTTGAGGGTATTTTGTTAAGGGAAATGGATAGGTTGCATTTAGGTTGTTTGGCCCTAAGGTCAAACCAGTCATCGATGTTGATGAGATCAACTAACATCGATCGATGGTTTATCAACATTAGCCAGCATGATATTGAGGTTGATAGTGTGCTATTGACATCAACTATTACATAGGTTGATAAAGTGATGATGTCAAAATTAATGCTGACATTGGATACTATTGAAAAGAAATAGACATGAGACAAGGTGAGTTTTTGATCTCCAGTGGGAGTAATCAAGTAGCCTAATGGTCAATCTAGCATTAAAAGACCCTATGTCATTTGAGTGCTACCTACATCACTCAGTTTAGGGCCTCAAGATAATGTAGTTATCCTAAAACTTAAAAAAAAGGTGTAAAAGGTTAGTTTTAGGGGAAAAAGGGTAAAATAAGATAGTTGAGAGGTCTAGCTTGTAAAATCAAGGTTTATAGTGTCAATAGTCAAGAATATAGGTGGTGAGTCCTAGAGTTGGAATAGGTAGGTAGGCTTAGGGTAGAGAGAGAGAGAGAGGTAGTGAATCTTAGAGTTGGAATAAGTGGGTAGGCCTAGGGTAGAGAGAGAGAGAGAGAGGTAGTGATGCCTAGGGTAGTTATTAATGTGGGTTTATGGTTGAGCTAACCTTAGAAGCCCCCACATTAATTAAGTGTTACCTATATATCTAGGGTTAGGGCCTTGAAAAAATGTATTTATTCTAATGAGAGGGGAAAAGGTGGTGAAAGAGTGGAATAAAAGGGATGTGACTTGATTCATTTATGTATGGATGCTAGTGAGGATAGAGCTTACACTACGAGACTATTTCCCAAGGTATTAACATGCATGAGGAGATATGTTACTCTAGATGAGTGGGATGATATGGTGGCCATCATTTTAGGAGGAGTATGATGATAATTTTATGTTACATAGGATGTCTCATTGATGATAGCATTGATTGAGAGGTGGGATCATACCACCAACACCTTCTATCTACCAACCAGAGAGTTGACAGTCACACAGGAGGATGTCTATAGGATTCTATGGCTACCACTCCAAAGTGAAGAGGTTTTTGCATGCTTAAGAGAGTAACATGATATACATATGGTCAACTTATATGGGGAACATGTTAATGAGATGACCTACCACTTTACAAGTTTTGAATACAAGACACTCTACATGTTTGATGAGTAACATCATCTTAGCATCCTGATGATGATCAAGATCATGGTTTATGCCTTACTCAATGTACATAGAGGGAGATTTCTAATTGATTTGACTAGTGTGCTTACATATATGATAGATTAGTGGACTATTTTTTATTGGGGTCTAGTATTTTTGGCATAATTATATAAAGAGCTATGGGGTTTAAGGCTACATAAGTGATACATTTCGTGTGTCAACCATCTTTTTCATTGTTGGGCATATGAGCACATTATGGTGACATGACCACTAGGGCTACCTACCACTATTCTAGTTGATTTTAGGGTTGGATTTAGATGGTGGAAGGATGGGATGGTATAGACTTGAGTGGATGGTGTTCTATGAGATATCACCAAATATAGGTGCATGATCAAGGGCCTGATCCCTATAGATATTGTGTGGAGATCATATTTGACATATCCAATTTTTGGAGGGAAAGTAAAGCATCATATTGGGTTGTAGAGCTCATTATGGGTCAAGGGAAGATGGGTTAGTGAGCTAGAGATGGTACCCATGGCACGAGTCAGGAGATAGTTTGGGATTTTATAGGATATTCCACCTACCTTCCCTTGATATAGGAGGGATGACATAGAGGCACCTTTACCATTGCCCAAGGAGAATGATGGGCCAGATTTTGAGGAGCTACCAATAAGGCTAGGTGTTGGGGACCTAGGGTGTGTAATTGCTTATACATTTTGGTGGGTAGGGTTACATCTAATAGTGGAGGTCAAGAGGCCACCAACAGACTTATAGGGATTAGTCAGGGAGAGAGATGTATCACTACAATTATGAGATATATGGTGTAGGCTTAAGAGATAGCCCAAGTAGAGGTTTTAGCCTTATAGGGGTAGGGGGTGATGTTGCAGGGTCAGATTAGGGATCTGTAGGGTCAAGTTGTAACACTACAAAGCTATATGGTGTTTTTATAGGGTTAGATGATTGTAGTGATAATAGAGAGAGATAGTCTAAGAGTAGTAATAAGTTAGGTCACTCCTCCTCCTCCACCTCTACCATATGGACTAGTAAAAGCTAGCCATCATCAAGTATAATGGGTCCTCCAAAGACTATATTGATGGTGAGGCATTTGACTACCCTAGCTAAGATTATGTACTATGAGAGGGTGATTAGAGAGTTATTATAAATACAATGATATTCATAGTTTAGAGAGAAAGAGAGGTTGATGTCATGTGAAATAGATTCTAGTTTATATTGATGTAGGTAGATAGAAAGTGGTGATGATACTACATCTTCATGACCTTAGGGAGAGCCTCAAGGACCTTGAGTATCAGTGTTTTACCCATTTTTGTGTATATATGTTATATGTATACCAGTATGTGAGTCAAAGATGTGAGATGTACATTTTGAGAGAGATTCACGATATTTTGATGATGTAGATGATAAACATGTATTTGAGCACATATTTATATATGAGATGTTCATTTATTGTCATGTGTTTATTTGATATGTGGTGCTTATGATTATAATGCTGATATGGATGATGTTCATTTTATTGTTATGTTAATTTAGATGTTAATGTTGATCATGTTATTTAATGTTAGACTAGCCTTTCCCATTTATGTGATGGTATATGCATAGTTGATTGGTTAGCTTCATTTTAGCATTTTTCCATATTTGTGATGGTGTATGCTTAAAATGACTAGATTGAGTAGGTTAATTTATTTCAGCATTTTCCATGTATGATGGTATATGCGTAAAATAAATAGGTTAATTAGGTTAATTTATTTTATCATGATTCCATATTTGTGATGGTGTATGTGTAAAATAAATAGGCTTATATGACATTATTTCTACATCTCAAATAAAAATATAAACATGTAATGTGGATGGAAAAATAAAAATGTATAATTCTCGTGCATTGGCAAAAGACCATAATTTAGAACATAAATAGGCTGAGGAAAATGAGCCTCTTTCATGCCTTATATCTTTGAACCATTGTGTTTATTAGAGAAGCATCATGTTTACCTCATTTTAGGTGAGCTCTATAGTCCCTTAAAAGAGTATGAGGGGAAAATGTGTAGAATGAGGGAAAATGTTTAGATAGCATAACCTACCAAGTATAAATGTTATGTCCCTTTTGTGGGTGACCTGAGAGCCAATATAGGTAAGTCCATGATTTTTAATTTTTTTAAAGTGATCAATGCGGGAAGCTTACAACGGGATTTCATATAGGTTAAGCTCATGAAAAAAAATATGATGAGCCTTTTGCATTCATTTTTCCCTTTGAGAATAAATCTTGGCTTAGCCATCCTTCAAGGGAGTGGTCTAAGTGTTTTTTTTAAAAACCTATCCTTCAAGGGAACAATCTATTGATAGTAGTAGAGGAAAGTTACATAGTTATCCTTCAAGGGAGAAGTCTAAATTTTAAAAAACATAACCTAATATTTTAGAAAATTTTAAAATTTTTCCTTTTTTTCTTAACTTTTAGTCATGGAAAAGGCTATAGAGGCTTAGGTGTTTTCCATTGTGAGCATAAAACCATACCACTATGTAAGTTATCTAAGTGTATAGGAGTAAGGCTGAATAGGAAGGGAAATTAATGTAATAGGAATGCTCAAGGGATGAGCTCAAGTTAAAATTAAGTAAAGTGATGTTAGTTTAAAAAAATAATGGTCATAGGTGTAAGGCATTTAAAAGCTCAGGTTCTAGCCTTCCTTTAAGATAAGACATGTGATAAGTATTTAAACCATACTTGTGATTTATGATATAAGGTCCAAGACAATTAGGAGTAAATTTACCCCATTTTATTTTCTCCATATTCATCACATGTTGATTTTATTTTAAAACAAGATCTCCTATATTTAAATCTCACTCTTTGAGGTTTTTGTTTTAAGCACATTTGATATGCTCTTGATATATTTGGAGGTGGTTAAGGGCTATGAGATGGAATTCATCAAGAAATTCAAGTTGGGCCAAACATTCTAGGTGAAAGTCATCATTAGTAAGTATGTCATGTAGAGAAATGTGAAGAGAAGGAATCTAGACATCAAGAGCCAAACTAGGCTCTGTCCCATATACCAATGAAAAAGGTGTAACACCCATCAAGGTTTGAATGCTAGTGCAATATGCCCATAAATAAAAAGGAATGTGTGTGTGCCAATCCTTGCCTATATTGTTGACTACCTTCATGAGAATCTTGGTCAAATTTTTATTAGAAGCTTCTACCTATCCATTAGTTTGCAGATAGTATGGTGATGAGAAGCTTAATTTGATGCCAAATGCATCACAAAGACCTTGAACAATCTTATTTTTTAAAGACTTTCCACTATCTATTATAATCTTATGAGGTGCACCAAAAGGATAGATGATGTGGTGGTTAATGAAGTCAAAAAATTTATCAGCTTTAGTGGAGATGAGAGGGATGACCTCGACCCACTTGGCAAAGTATTCAGTGTCAATAATGATAGAGTGATGATGGAGCGATGAATGAGGGTTAATCTCTCTAATTAGATTTAAGCCCCATTGAGATAGGAATGTGAAGGAGGTTATCATGTTGTTGACACTTGAGTCAATACAAGACATAGTCAACATAGTCTTGATGAAGTTTTGACCAATAAATCCAAGTTGAAGAATAAGTTTAACAACTATGTGACTATTGAAATTCCCACCATAAATCCCATCATTGACTTCCTTAACAGCAAAGGGAATTTTAGTACTAATTAGGCATCTAAGGATAAGACCATCAAATCTTCACTTATAGAGAAGTCCCCCTAGTATAGTGTAATGAGTGGCGCATTTTATAAAGGCTTGTTTCCCATTATTAGAAAGATCAAGAGGGGTAATAGAGAAGGAAAGATAATCCATGAGTTTTTTTTACCATAAGTATTGTGGATTGGTTGTTACATTTATGACAAAGAGGATGTTAGCTGAGACATAGCAGGGTAATGTTAAGTGATTGAAAGTGACATAGATTCTTGAAGAGGAGAATGAAGAGGGTATGTGTGAAACAAGTGAATCCATCATGTTAATAAACTTGTTTGTAGATCAGGTAATAGTTTGTAAGAGATAAGAGTCAAACGATCACAAGAGTGTATCTACATGAAGTTTATACCACTAAAAAAAATTGTTTTTACATAGGTAAGAACCATTAACTTGGTTAACCACTAGCTAAGAATTGCCAAAAAATGGTTATGGATTTGATACCCAAGAAGAGAGTTGTTTGAAGTTTGAGAATCAAAGCCTCATATTCAGCCATATTGTTAGTGCATTCAAAATCTATTTTAAATGATAAAGGCATAGGATCACTATCTAGAGGAATAAGTATGACCCTCATACCCCCACCATTTTGACATTTAGATCCATCAAATAACATCATCATTTGATAGGAGACGCCATCAGTGGAGAGTGTTGTAATAGATTCATCAGGGAATTTAAGGTTTGAAGGTTGGTTGTTAGGTAAAGGGGTAGCAGCTAACTAGTCAGTGATTATTTTCCCTTTAATAATTTTTTTTAATAAATTCTAAGTCAAATTCAACAAGAAGCATGAGCTACTAAGCTATGTGTTGGTTGTGATAAGGTTTGGAATGCATATATTGAGAGGATGAGTATGGGTAATAATGGAAAAGTTTATAGGTAGAAAAGACCAATGCAAGGAAAAAAAATTAGTTTGGGTATATCAAGTCTCATAATGGATAAGTGTGTGACTTATTTAATAAACCACCTGCTCTTAGTGTTGGTCACTCGATGTGCAATCATAACACCTAGAGAATGGTCTATTGTGGAGATGTATAGGTAAAAAGGCTGATTTTTCTTAAGTGGAATAAGAACTTATGGGGAAATGAGGTATTGTTTAAGTGTGTCAAAGGATTCTTAGTAGTCTATATTCCATTGGAAGGAAACATCCTTTTTGAGGAGATGGTGAAAGGGTTGGTAGTGATCTGATAACTAGGAAATGAAGCATCGAATTGAATAAAGTTTGCCTTGTAAGATGCAGAGTTGTTTGATATTAGTAGGTGGAGGCATTTCTAGGATCACTCTAACCTTATCAGGATCGACCTCGATACCACATAGAGAAATAATAAAACCTAAGAGTTTACTAGAAATAATCCCAAAGACACATTTCTTTGGGTTTAGTCAAATGTTATATTAGAGAAGATGAGTGAATATGGTTTTGAGAATTTTCAAGTGTTCTTGATGAAGTTTAGATTTGTCCAGTAAGTCATCCACATAATCTTCCATAATTTCTTGTAGATCATGGAAAATGTAGGTCATGGTGCATTGATAAGTTACACCAACATTTTTTAGGCCAAAAGGCATGACCCAATAATAGAAAGTCCCCCATGGGGTAATAAAGTGGTATTGTATTGATCCTCAAGAGCAACTAGGATTTGATTATATCTAGAGAATCTATCCATAAGTGATAACATCTCATGACCAATCATTAGATCAATAAGTTGGTCGATACTAGGCAATGGTAATTCATCTTTTAGACAAGCAAGGTTTAAATCATTATAGTCAATGCAAATATGGATTCCCCTAGTCACTTTTATGATAGGAAAAATATTGGAAATCCATTATGGATAGTCGATGGGTTGATGAAGTTAATTAACAAAAAGGAGGCATTAAATCTCTTCTTTGACAAGGAGAGAGATATGAGGATTTATTTTACAAAGCTTTTGATTAATGGGTTTAGCATCTTAATTGGTGACATTGTTATGGGTGAAGATAGAGGAATCAATACTAGGCATGTCATTGTAAGACCAAGTGAAGGCTTTGTTATGGTCATTAATAAATGTGGCATAATCAGCTTACTCAGAGGCATCTAAAGATTGGCCAATCTTGATGATGTGAGGGTTATCATGGAAGGGTAGGTTGATGTCAATGGTTGATTCATTTAACATAGATTGGATCTCATATGGGAGTGATTATTAGATATATGAATCATTTTCACACATGTAGATGAGAATTGCATCATCATCTTGACATAAGATAGTGTTAATAGTGGGAAAATCTCCATCAATTATTTCAAGATGAATGAGAGGAAGGGACCTTATTGCCTTACCCTGATGATAGGTGAGAGGCCCCAAATGGATGGAATTTATTGAAAAAAAAATTAGGATGTATAGATACGTTAGATTATATAGGTGATGGTGGAGAAGACGATGGAGAAGGAGAGATGGGTTCTTTGACAATTGGTTCATGGAAAGTTTTAGTGAGTTTATTTAGTTCATCATATCCCACCCCATGCCTTTTTTTGGCATTTTAGATTATGTTTCTAGTAGGATACTAAATAGGCATGTGGAAACCTTTGTCATAATGACCCAAACCAAATCCTTTCTAGGCACACTTATATAGGAAGGTGTGAATGAATCTAGGGTTACTCAAGAAATAGAATTCATAGGTAAATGGTTGTGGGAAAGAAGATGGATTGCTGATAGTGGGAGTTTGATCAATTCCCCCATATGTGAAATTGGTTCAAAGGTTAGGGAGCCCATAAGGGATGACCATATCAATACATGGATCATAATTTGGGTGCATGTGAAGTGATCCATATTATTTTGGAGTATATAACATGTCGAGTGTCAACAAATGATATTCACCAAGTGAAAAATGTTGAAAGATCTCCATGGGATCTTTGTTAAGAGTTTGTGTTACTGGTATCTATGTAACCATGGGAGTGGAGCTTATGGAAGCTTTAGAAGAATCATGTAAGGAATGTGATATTTTAAATGGGATGAGAACACCATTAGTACTATAGGTCATATTACATGTTTTAAATGGATGTGGGTCATTAGGGATAAACATGTACTTGTTTGTCATGCTCAAACATGACACATTAGTGAAAATTCAAGGGTACATATGCCATAATACATATCCAAGGTCATTGAAGTAGTATGTTATATTTAAAATCTACTTCTATAACATAGAAGAGATCAAGAATTGTGAAGGGACCTACATGAATATGTAAGATAATAGTTCCCACCGTAGTAGCTATAGTGTCATTAAAGGAATAGATTACATCATCAATTTGAGACATGAAATTGTTAGGAAGGGCTAGTTATTTATAGTCATGGGTGGAAATAATATTAATACTGGCTCCCCCATTGATCATAACTATCTTGATATGAGGTTGATCAATATATGCATTAATAAAAAGGGTAGAATCCTAATATTTATGGTGTTGAAGTGGAATTTCAGAATTATTGAAAGAAATCAGGGAGACAAAATTTAGGGAGCCAACCAAAGCTACAAGAGGTTGGGGATCATTTGATTGTACCTCAATTACCTACAAATCACTAGTCAAAGATTGATGGTGTTGGGATGAGCTTTGGATTAACTCCTATAAGGACATCTTCATAGGAGTTTAGTCAAGTTGCTTCACCATTAAGTTTTGAATAACATCTGAAGATGTTGTTTTAGGAACATCCAAGATAGAAATATTAGGGTTAGTAGGGGGAGTGTCTTTGGTGAAGGGATGGTTCCAAGGTGTAGTGACCTTTTCCTTAGTTTTATCCTTTTTGTTTTGTGACCATGTGGCCACATTAACTATGTTGATTTGAAAAGTTGGTGAAGGATGTGGTAAAGGAGTTATAAAAACATCTTTGGGTTTGAATTTTGGTGGAATATTAGGAGGCACTGTAGATGCCAAAGGTGGAATAATAATAAGGTTAATGGTAGTGTCATCAAAAAGGGTGTCAGCATCGAAGTGTTGTTGAATAACCATTGTGAGGGCTTTACAATTCTTAGTATCATGTCCAAGTGAATGATGATATAAACAAAATTATGTATCATCAAACCAAGATGGCTTCATTCCAAGAGGACTATAAGGCTTAATGGGAGGAAGAGTTATTACCAAACATTACATTAATTGATGTAAGAAAAAACTTTGGGAGCCTGCAAGTGAGCTTATGATTGTTGTACTAATAAGAGTGGACACATTCTTTTGTTTTAGTGCTAGAAACATAATTTTATGTGGTGTTTTATTTAGAGATGGTGGAGTTATGTGTTTTGCTATTACTTTCTTAGTGTTGGATGTGAGAGGCCTAGTAGATGGCAAAGGTAGGAGTGAAGGTAGCTTAACCTTTTATTTGGCTTGGTTACATGATATTCCAACTAAAGTAGAAGGATGCAACCCCAAAATAGATGGTAAAGTTGAAGGTTGAAGAAGAGATTGGCGAGGTCTAGAAGGATTAACATTCTTTTATGTTTTAAGGTGAGAAACTCCAACTTGTGGTTGAGGAGTCAAATCTAATTTCACCTATGGATGAAATAAATTAGAAGCATGGCATACACCTATGGGCCTAATTTGATTTAATGTAATATATTCTTGCAAGGGTGATTGTTTTATCATAGATGACTGAACTTCCATTGCTTTAGGTGAAGAAACTCTAGATTTTTCAAAGACCTTAGGGTAAAGTGTAGTCAGAGTGTTGGTGGTAAAATTTGACATTCATTGTGTTGGATATGGAATTTTAAGCCATTCCCAAAATGTCACATGGTCAAGATTCATGGAGTCAAAAATTATAGAGTTTTCACCAAATGTGAGAAGGTTTTTGATGATGTTGACATAGGCCTTATGGTTGTATCTTTAGAAAGATGCAGTGTTTGGGAAAGAGGAATTTTTTTAGTTTTTGCTACTTCAGACCAAAGATCGAAATAACTACAATGGGATCTTATTCGATAGAGATGGGAGAAGAGACTTGATCTGCCATGGGTGAAGGGGAGGTAGGTGAAGTAGGTTCCTCAAGAGGGTAACGCATATGTATTATGGCTCCCTCAACACATGGGTGAGGCATGGGTAAAGTATGATCCTCCATAGGTAAAAGAAGGGGTAATGGTGGTGCAATTGGAGTAGGCACAATAGGTCTCTTGTCTATTATGGAAGTATACGATATGGAATCTTTTAGGTGTAAAGGTGAAATGGGTGGGGTACAACTCTCTATAGATGGAGGAGAAGGAGGTGAAGAAGGTTCCTTAAGAGGTTATAATGTAGGAATGATGTTCCCTTCAATATGTCATTGAAGAATTGGTAGAGTGTGGTCTTCAAGAGATAAGAGGATAGGTAATATTGGTATGAACAAAATTGGGATTACAAGCTCCTCAGGTGGCAAAACGAGTGGAAAAGGAGGCTCTTCCTCTCAAGGGAGTGGAATGGGTGAAATAGGCTCTTCTACTTGAGGAGGAAGAATGGACAAAATAGGTACCAATGAATGTGTGGGAGGAGTCGATGAAATAGGTGTCTCGTATTGAGGGGCAAGTTAAAATGAAGATAAAGGAAAGACCATATTAACCATATATTTATTATGATCACCTAAGATAGTCATGGACTAGACAATATTTTTGTTTGGTGAATGGTTAAGAAAGGGGTGTTTGAACACATCCATACTTTTATTTGGAGGTGCATTAGGATTATAAAAGACAATCTCACTTGTATCAAGCATATCTTGAACAATGTTCTTGAGCATCTTGTAATTTTTAGAGTTGTGACCTTTAACTCAATGGTAATCACAAAACTCATCTTCCTTATACCAGGTTGGGATAGGATAGGAGTGGTTAAAATGTATATGAGGTTTAATTTGAGGAAGGGTTATGACACTTTGCTATAATAGTTTCTCCAAAATTAATGTATATGATTCCCCAATGGGAGTATATTGTCTTTTTTTCATATCATTATTGGAATTGCTTGGTTAGATTTTGAGAAGTAAAAGTATTGGATTGGTTTATAGTTTTGTAAGAGGTTGACTTAACAACCACTAGATTAGCGGAGCCTTTATCCTTTTGGTTAGAGGGAGAGGTTTTAGAAGAGGATTCATTTGTCTTAGTATTGGGATTCTTACTATGCAACTTGACTTTGCCTTCATCAATAGCGTGAACCTCAAGTTTTTGTGCCATGATAAAAGCTTCATCAAATGTGTAGAAAGTTTATACCAAAAGTGTGGATGAGATGTGATTAAAACATGCCCTTGATAGAATCTCAATAAGATCATGTTTGGGTAAGGAGGAGTGTTGATTGATCAAGCTCCTCCAACGATCTACAAAATCACCAATACACTCATCATCAAATTGTTTGATAGAATATAGGTCCATTATAGGAACCTTCTTAGAAATTTTAATAGAGAAATGGTATACGAATATTTGTGAAAGTTGGGTAAATGAGAAAAGAGAGTGTTGAGGTATAGAGTTATACCAATCCAAGGCAGCACCTAAAAGAGACATAGGGAAAGTGCAAAGTAGTAACACATCATCATGTCCTATTAAATAACAAGCATGTCTAAATACTCACAAGTGATATTATGGGTCCTCTTTACTCTAAAAATGAGTAAACTTAGGGAGTTACCATTATCTTGGATAAGGGAGAATAGACACAGAAGGATGTATTGGTTCATTTCATATTTGATCATAAGATAGTACATTCTTCGAACCAAAAATGGATATCTCTAATTAGAAATCTTGTCCATTAGCATCTTAATGAGGTCTAGAGGGGGATTAGTTTGGGGGATTCCTCTTAAGTTATAGGGAAGCTAATAAGAAGTAGAGGGAGTGTATGTCATAGCTTGATGAGGTTGTGTCAAGGCAACATAAGGATAATGAGTCATACGCTGAGGTGTGGAAAGAAAAGGGACTTGTCCCATTAGATTGGTAACTATGCCTTGGTTCATTATTATTAATACAGGTTGAATTATTGGCATGGTTACATTTGATGAAGGGTGAGTCATAACTTGGGTAATTATAGGTAAAAGGGTGGATGGAATAGGCACCACTAAATTGTAGAATGGGGTGTGACTTGGCTAAACTAGCTATGGTTATGAATGTAGGGAAGTTACTATAGTGTTTAGGTGGGATTTAGTAGTTACAGATGCCACATATTGGTAATTATTTATAGTTGGGTTATTTGTCAAAGTGGTGGTTTGGGTAACCATGGGAAAAATAGTGGATGCAACTAAAATTGAGGTTGTCTCCATTACAAAGGTTGTCATACCATAGATTAGGTCACCCATAAAATTACGGGTTTAGCTCATAGCAAGGTAATGCTAAAGGGATACCACATTACGATCAATAAATTTAGTAAAATATTGGTCTCCCTCAGACACATTGGGAATTTAGTAAGGGCTAGGAGTATGCTTTGTCTCTAAAGTATGATCCATGATAGAATAAGAAGTAAGAAGGGAAGGTGGTAGTGGTTGTTGGCTTGCATAATTGGTAAGAATTTTGGCTTGAGCTCATGTTAATACCATATAAGAGGTGCTTTAAATAGTCATATTACTCTGTATTTGAAATAGAATAAAGAAAAACTAGGTTTGAGCATAAGAAAATGGGTTATTTTAGCTTGTTATTTTGAGCAAATGAAGCTACATAGTCACTAAAATTGATAGATATGACTGATGTCGGTAGGAAAAAATCATTGATATCAATGGAATAATTGATGTCGGTAGGTAGAGTCTACTGATACTGGTAATGCTAATCGATGTTGGTTACTATAAAATCTTGGGAAATGGAAAATTTGATGTTTTAAGATATAAGAAGCTAAAAATAGGTAAAATAATGGATGTAAAAGGTTTGTGTAAGGAATGACACTCAAAAAACTTGAGATAATAGGTTATACAAACTAATCTTTAAAAAGAGTATTGATTATGTGAATCAATATAAAAGCATCCTTACCAACTTAAAAATATAGAAGGCAATTGAAAAGGAGAAAAATAACATGCAGCCAACAACTATTAAGTGTTAGAGATTAATTTTAGTCTCATGTTGGCTTATGCCTTAATCAGATAGTGAGATTAAATTTTGGATATTGAATCTATGTTAGACCAAGTACATGACTTGTTATAGGATCTTGCTCTCTACACTTCATGAACTTGCAGCTGAGCTAGGCCACTTAGCCAGAATACACCTTCTATCTAGAGTTATACTCCACTAGAGAATGGAGTGGGTTCTTCCCTTGGTGGTGAAATCCAAGTAGGATAGCTGAGTAGGGTAAGGTGATATACCAAGTGATGAAATCCTGATGGGCCTTTTCTTAGGTGATTTTTAATGTTTATTTGTGTGAATGTGATTTGGTGTGTAACATGGATGTACTATGATTTATTCAAAATTCTTGTAATAAAATAGGTGAGTTAATATGCAACAAACAAACTATGAAATGTAGTAAATTTTAAACCTAAATGTTGAGATTCAAATCAAAATAAAGTGGAAATAGGAGTAGAGTATGAATTTCACTATCCTAATGTACATGAAAGCATAAGTAAATAATGGATTCTCTTTTATTTTGTAAAAGAAAATGACAAAAAAAAATTTAGAGGCAATGAGAAAATAAATAAAATTTCAATTTTAATGCCTTTTAAATAGAGAATTAAAATACTAGACTTTTTGCTTTTAAGAACAGAACAAAAGAATGAAGAAGTACAAGAAATGAAATTTCACTATAATGCACCTATATGAATGTTTAAAATAATAAATGAACCCAAGGAAAACTCCAAGGTCCCACTAAGCATGCCAAAAATGTTTGATTAAACTTTTTCTATTTTAAATTTAAAGGAAAATAGAGAGAAAGATGGAGATAAGTGATTAGAATAAACCTATATTTAGTTTATGTGTTGTATCCAAACATTGTGAGCACTCATATTTGGCTAGGGAGGACTACCTATAGATATGAAAACACTACCATAAGATGTTTTTTAGTATATAAATGAGTGGGTTGCCAAGCTATGCGCTTGTTCTAGGAAGTGTGAAACTTCCCTAGAGATGGCAGTCCACTTTTGAGAGGAAAAAGAATAATAAATAACTAAAAGAGAGGTAAAAAGAGAGTGAAAGAGAGATAAAATTACCATTTTTAATAGCCTATTCATAGCAGAGAGTGACAAGGTGAAGGTGAGGTGGTTTGTTGCTATTTTAGAATTTGTTTTAGTAGGTTTTAAAGTGGTTAGGAAATTGATAGTCACTGACATCAATAGGATAGTTACCAATATTGGTCAAGGTACTAAGGTTAGTAGGGAGGTGATCGATGTTAGTTAGGTTGATGAAGTTGGGAGGGGCAATAATTGTCTGAGAGCTTGTAGAAGGATTTTCTGAGTCTAGGAAATAGTTTGGATCAGGTTAGAGAGGTTGAGAGAGTTAGGGGAGGGGGTTATGTCTTAGTTCAGTCTGGTTAAAGGTTTGGTATGCATGTAAGGGGAAAAAATCAAATAACCTTTGTAACTCTTTCATGGGGGTATGGATAAAAGTGCATAATGTAGTGTAGGGTAGATATAAAGAAATATAAGAATAAATATTTAAACAACCTATAGTATATGTGATGTACTTAGATGTGAATGATAAGTGACAGGTTTATAATCCCTATTAGGGAATCTAAACTTGAGTGCATGAATAGAGAGAACAAGTGGGTGTTGTTGGTCCTTAAGAGCTCAGTTGTTGATGGTGATTGACTTACGTAAGGTGATTGTAAGCCTGAATGTCAAAAAATAGAATTTTGAGAGCTTGAATGAGAGTAAGAAGTGATTTTCTTAATTTTTTTGACCTAAATTATAGGTTGGAGTTTATCTTATATTATCAATGTCGATGATCCTACCGATGTCGATAAGTATCCCACTAACGTTGACTATGGGTTGATCAATGTTAATATCCATACAATAGGTAAACCATTATATTCTTGGCCTATTTTATATTGTTGTGCATGCCAAGTTTGAAAACCATTACAAAATAGTAGAAATAAAGGATTAGGAAGGAATTAGTTATTTAGGAATTTATTTTGGGAGGAGGAATAAGTCTTAGGTAGTTAGGATAAGGGGACCAGGTCTTGAGGTGACTCATCAAGGGATAATAGCCATAGGGTGAGGTGGCCAGGTAGGGTGGTAATAGGGGTTTTTAATTAACTTTAATTAAGTATTTTAAAATAATTAAATGTGTTAGGGGCAAAATTATGGGTTAGGGAGATTAATTATTATTATTAAAATCAGTTTAAGAGGGGTTTCAACATAGGGAGTTACACAAGTGTGTGTGACGTAATTTTGGTGTCTACACCATTCTTCATGAAAAACATAATCTTCTTCATATTGTTCTTTCACTAGATAAGAACCTATGTGTTCCACTCTTAACTCATTTAATAAAATAATTATTCTAATCAATACACCAACAAATCTCTTAAACTTTCCACTTATATACTTTGACAAAAGTTAATAACTTTGTAGGAATTCAACCCACTTCATATCTATTAATTACCTTCCAATGAATATTAATAAACTATAATGCTTGATGATCTATGTATGATAAAATTTATTTAAAAAAATCTCCATTTCTTCAATGCTTTCTCAATTTCATAGAAATCATGATCATACATTAAATATTTACATTTTTCATCATTTACATTTTCACTAAAATATGTAATAGGTTTTCCATACTAACTCAATACTACTATTATTGTGTTATTTACATCACAATCTACCAGAAATACTTTTCTAAAATCTAGAAATACCAACACTAGTTGATATGTTATATTCTTCTTCAACTCCTAGAAACTATGTTATACTTGTATTATCTAAAAAAAAATTATCTTTCTACATCACATCAGTGATTAGTGTACACAGCCCACTAAATTTTTTGATGAATATCTTATAAAAATTTGATAGTTAATGAAACTACGTACCTCAAATGTAATTTGTGGTAATGACAAATCTAATTCATCTTACACCTTTTTTGGATCCATCATCAAACCTTCTTCAAAATTATAAAATCCCAAGTATACATTTTTTTGCATGAAACTACATTTTTTCAAACCCACAATTAATGTTTCATCTCTCAATATTTATAACACCTTGCATAGATATTTCAAGTGTTCATCATTTGTATAGTAAAAATAAATATGTCATCAATATATATAATATAACACTTAACCAAAAAAGTTTAATAAATTCATTCATTAATATCATGAATGTACTTGGTGCATTAGTCAAATTAAATGGCATGATCAACCACTCATATGACCATTTATATGTTTTGAATTTTGTGTTTTATTCATGACTCTCTCTTATGTGAATATGGTGATATCCACTCTTCAAATAAATATTGGTTAAGTATCCTACTCCACTCAAGCAATCCATTAAATCAACCATATGCAATCATGGAGGTCTATACTTTATAATAAGCCTATTAATTTCTATAAAATGCTACACATTCTCTATTATCCATTCTTATTAGACATTAGTATTATTGGTACTACACATAGGCTCAAAATTTATCTATTTAAACCCTTATTTAAAAAATATTAAACTTGTCTCTCCACCTTTGCAGTTTATTTTTAAATCAGTATATGTGAGGATTTGTTCATCAAACTCAAACCATCTAACAAATACATGTGATGAATTATTATTCTCATCAATGTTAATCCATCTGGAAAATAATTAGATATATTCTACTCAAAATCACTTAGTATCTTAATTACATCATGCTACAATGATTTTTCTTATGTGGATTTTGGGATTGGTTTTAAAATTAATGCATAACATTCACTCTATTTCACTTCTTTTAAAATATATTTTATCTAAATGATCAACACCTTTGGATTCTATTCCACCTCATCACACTTATCCTTTGAAGTATCAACATATGTTTTACTCCATATTTCAACAATTTATATGTATTGGCATGACCATCATGTTTTTCCCACATTCAAAATACTAAGGCTTTTCAAGAAAAATATGACAAACATCCATAGTCATGTCATATAAAACTTCATATTTATAAGTACCAATATAAAAAATATCAATACATTGGTCATTCACTATAACTTAATGTCCTTTCAACAACCAAAAATAATTATATGATTTGGATGTAGAATTATATTCAACTTAATTTGAATACCGTCTCCTACAAAACAATAATATCTATACTTAAATTATCAAAAACTAACTTAAATAAGTTACCTACTTATTTTTAAATTATTCTAAACAAATAAATTCTCTATGCATGATAGTTTTCCTCTTTTTCAAGTTGGAAAAATACCCTCTTATTTATGATATCTTCTTCAATCCTTGGTTGATATATGTTATGAATAGATGTAACAATTTATTCATCTACTTATGTGATATGAACACTTATATTAATAATTTTGAATCCCTTAATATGCATAGGAGGACACTAAATTATTTCATGGCCATTCTCACTACATATTAAACATGCTCTATTGAATCTACAATATTTAATTATTCCATAGGTATAATATCCTCTACCTTTAAAATTAATTCTACCTATCTAGGTATTATGACCATTATGATGTGAATGACTTGGCTTACCCTCTTTCATTTTCATAAAATAACCTCTAACAATTCCATGTCCATGTTATAATCTTTTTGTTCCTCGTTATGCTCCTCATTGTTTTTATAATAAAATTTCCTCTACCTTTAGTGCATGCTAAAATCCTTATTCAACAAATCATAGTCTAATTTGATGACTTTCATATTGAGTTTCTATAGACAATCCATTCACTATATTGATATATTATTAGTATAATCTTTCAATTGACCCACTAAAATAGTATGTTTATAATACTCATTAATGTATTCTTTCATAGTCATCTCCCTTTGTCAAAGGTTTTGGAGCTTTTTAAACAAAATCATACTATAATCCATAGGAATAATTTAGTTTTAAGCTTATAGATTAACATATTCCATGTATCAAAATTTTGTTTACCTTTATGAACTCTTTATGATAATATATATTCCCACCATAAGAATGTATTAACTTTCAATTTTGCACCAAAAAACTTACTCACATAGGATATTCCTTAATTTCATACTCAAAATATCTCACTACCTTAGTGATCTAGTCAATGAGCTCTTCAACACTCAAATTTTTATAATAACTTATAGGGTCTGAATTTAGTTTACTTTTCATTATTGTAATATATCAAAATAATATATTCTTAATTTAATCAACCTCTTCTAATAATATTTTAATATTAAAGTGATTACTTTTAAACTTCAATATCACTTTCATCATCTAATACTTTAATGCACAACAATACGTAGCTTCCATAGCTTCCATTCTAGCTTGAATCTCTTAAATCACTTTCACCAGATATGCTACTCGAGGTTCTCTAATTACTCAAGATCTTATATGACCTAAGCTTCCTTGATGTGCCACTTCTTTTGAAATCCAAGATCTAGATATGAAATGATGATCTAATACCAAAAACATACTTATACCTTACACCTTATCATCAATGATATTATTGGAATATACCTATAGCTACTCTCTGTCCACACTCTCAAACTTTAAAATAAACAATCATAACAAGGACTATAACCTTTATATGGTATAAAATTATTTTTTTGTGGTTATGGATCTCAATTAAGAAATTTCTTAGACCATACAACCCTTAGAATAATTAGCATAATTTTTAATTAAATGAAACAAAAATTCATATATATATTTTATTTCAACCCAAAATGAAAAACATTAAAAAAACACAATGATGTCATAATTTCATAATGAGATGCATTATAACATCGTATCCAAAGATTTCTACTTTCATAACTCATAGTTTTTACAAAATAAAATCTTAGATCCAATCTCCCAAATATAATTATCTCCCAACATACCTTTAGGGGCATGATTATATAGATGCAAGATCCACCTAATTACATTATGTTATTTTCCCCCACTAACAACATTAATAGACCTTAATGCATCTCAAACATTAAATGCCCACATTTCCAAGGAACAAGAACACATCAAATCTCAACACATTTTAAAATAGTTCATGGACATTATTAACTAAATCTTGATCAACTTCCATGACTTTAAGAAATATTTAACAAACAATCATCAACAACTCCTATAACACATCATAGTCACATGAGATTTGTAAGACTTTGTAGTCACTAATCTTCTTGAAAGCATTTTCTATCTGATCCTTAAATCATTCAAGGAGTAATTTCATGTTTTATGTAGGGATTTACAAAATATCCATAGCTCAACACATAGTATACATAATGAAGTTACAAGTACATCCATAATTATCTTCTAGTCATCTTTCACTATGGTGAATAATCAAATCCATCAAGTATAATGTTGTTCAAAGATATTGTAGGTAGATAAAAACATATAGAAAATTTCCATAGATATGCAGTAAAAGAATATTATCACAACATCAATTCTAAAATCTTCACATAGTTACTTAAAGAAAGCAATGGTTATAATTCATGTAATATAACAATTCACAAAATATTATAGCCATACGTGTGTTTCACAGGCAACACAAAACTACCAAAAACATAAGCATATATGAAAACATGACTTTTAATATAATGATGATAAAAAAATGAGTTCATAAACTATCAAGTAAATAATTTAAATAATGTATGGATCTATATGGAAAAATGTAAATGTAATAAATAACATGGTATATAAGGCTTCTATGAAATGTCTTATCTAATAGTTTATCATTATGCATAAAATCAAGACACTAAACATGGAAATATTTAATATGGTGAGAAGGATTTGCCTTAACATCGAATAACTTAAACTTAAGATCAATAAATCTATTTGGAAAAGGATAATAAAATATCTCATGAGCCAAAATATTAAGTATTATATCATATAAATTTAATGTATGACTTAGATTTTAATATCCTTATGAAAAAAATCCCTATTTATGTGAAGATTTCAAGATTTGCATATTTTTTCAAATGAGTATGACTTCAAGAGTTAGAATTGAAATAATAATATATAAATATAAGTAGGAATAGAGTAATTATGCACTTAAAAAATATTATGGATGAAGGGAGAGTGAAATTTGATTTTATTTTTTTAGATGGCTACACAACATGAGGAAGATTAAAGGAATCATTAGTGGCAATCTAAGAAGGATATTACTTAGTGAGCCAAGTATAATAAATAGGAGGATGAAAAATATTATATTTAATATGAGATATATGCACATTAATTGAAATAAGAGGTAAATATATATAAGTTAAAATATTATAATAATTTAGAGATTCATTATTAGTAGCAACAATTGTTTCCATAGGTGTGGTCTATTTATGTAGAATTTTATTTTATTCATCTCTCAACACATACATCTTATTTCATTGGGATAATATAAAATATTTTTTTTAATAATACCCTTATACTCATCACTCAGAATTATCATTAAATTTGATATGATTTATTCATTTGCATTTATATTATTTTATTAGATGGAGTAAAATGTGATGGTTTTATAGGGCTCCAACAACCAAAAGTTTAATAGAGTAAGACCCATAGTCAAAAAAAAAACCCATGGGATAAAAATAAAAATACCTTCAACTATTCTAAAGCAAAACTACCAAGATGCCAAAAACTAGGACAATAAATCTATCAAATAAAACCCTAAATAAAAAGTGAATGCTCATTTGAGCTAGACTTCTCATGTGATGTAGCTTATTTTAATCTCATTAATATTCTCCAACATAAATAATTGATTAATTCTTCCCTAGGTATATGTTTAGGGTTCTTCAAATCATCTATTTAAAATTCTTTTAAGGTATTTTGATGGTCTTTTTGTATTTTGTAGTAAGCTAGGTGTCTTCAGTATCCTCTTATTATAGCTTAGATATTATGTCTTTCTCTAATAAATGGGACTTATTTTCCTTACCTTTTTATAATTCCTTCTTAATATTAATTATTTCAACTTTCATATCATTATAAACCTTTATGTGGGAGGCCATGGACCTCCCTATTCCCTCAAATTTATCTTGTAAAACATTGAATTTCTTGTTGTGGTCCTTGTCTATGTTCACCAAGATGTAAGTTTCCATGATCCTAAATAATCTAACTTTAATTACAATCCTTTCAAACTCTTAATCAATTATCACAAGTGTTCATGAATCATACACATCATTCATAGAAATGAACAAGAGAAATAATGCAAGATCAAGCACATAAAACATAACATATGTGGAAAACCCTTATAGGGGAGAAAAGACACTAGAACCTATAATTGGATTACTATCATATAATACAAGAACCAATTTAGTTTAATTTCAACTGATCAAGGAACTACCATCCCTTATTTAATGAGACTACAATCCCACAAGGTGCCACCACACCTATCTAGTTAAGCTACCATAACAACTAGAGTTTTATCAAGTTTCAACTTATAAGGAGATTATAACCCCCCTAGTTGTTGAGCTACCACAACAATACCTATGAATACCTCCACCTTTGATATTATGTCTTCAACACTTAATGATGGACCTCTGATTATCACTCTTCACCTTCACTCACACTCAATCTTCAAACCTACAAGAGCACTAATTTAACATCAAAAACATAACCCATAGGTCATACAAAATAGTCAATCTACTCTACTCATCAAATAATCTATTGGGCACCAACCCTTTCCTTCAATCTACAACACTAACCTCTCAATTCAAATTCCATATTCATGTCTCTCACAAGTCTAAAAACCATCACATTTGGTTTCACTATTTATAGAGCATTCATGATCATCACCATCTCTATAGGGCAATAGGCATACCTTAACCATTAAGGCATCTATATCATCAAGACACAACTCAATATCAACAACATATGTCATCCATAGAAATCATGGGTCACCCTTAAGGAACAACATCTTACAATTAGGCCCTTGTAGCTCTTATAGGTCTCATGAAGACCTATTCACCCATTTATCACATCATCGATAGAAAAAAAGAATATATGACCACTTCTAAGTGTGTAGGTCTACTCTATATGGCCCATTTGTCATTGAAAAATTCTTATAGTCATCATTTCACTCTTTTGTGCAAGCTTAAACAACTCAAACATTAGCCTCATTCAAAAGGACACCATGAATGAATACACACTCCAATTTTTAAGCATTATTCATACTCAATATAGATTTATCAAACTTAAAAATTCCATACAAATGATTCTCATGGAGTCTTAAACACTCATAAATGGATAAGTCATCATGAAACATCAAAACAACATCAATACAAGTTAGATTATCCTTCTCTAGTTACTTGTAGAACAAACAAAAAAACATATTCAACTTTGAACGTTCATAAATTTGATTTTACACAATTTTAAACCTTAAAATATATATTTCTAGATAAATCATGGAGTCCTCAAAAAAATTAATTTTTATATAACCTTTGAATTCATCTTGGATATATATATATATATATATATATATATATCATTGGTTTTTCCTTTGTTAAACTCAAAAATTTGAATTCAAAGGATCATCGTTAAACCTTGAATACCATGCTATCATCTCATGTCCTTGTTGCTTAGATAAATCACACACCATCAATATTATTCAAACATTAACTCATAGTTCACCACTACCAAAATTTTAAACTTTGAACACTTGGCCTCATCTCGTGCAATCTTGGAATCTTGATCACACATGCTTCATCAATCTCTTTGAGATTGTCCTTGCTTTAACAATGCTAGACAACTATCACTTTGACATCTTTAATTAAATATGGACCATTAATATTAATCAGTATGAACATCCACTTGCTATTTTTCCTTATAATAAGATTGATATTTATCTCTACTTAATGTTAAACATTGAACACTTGGCACCATCTCACTGCATCCTAACATCTTGGAATGAACACACTCCATTGATCCTTTTATAAGGAACTCAATATTTGAACTTTTTATCCAAAAAACACTTCAACAAATTCAACTCAACATGTACCATAGGTCTTGATCTATATGAATTCCTGCAAGCTATTGGATCTCCATTTTGTCATAGTCTTTAACATCATGCAAAATAGACAATAGGGACCATGCTATTTTTTTGGTAGGCCAACTTTGGACTTCAATAACTTTTATTATTCTTAGATGCATGATCCAAAAACTAAACCATATGATCTACTCATATAGGATACTCTAACCATGTGTCAAACTACTCAAAAAACATTTGCACATGTAGGATATAACTCCATTAATCTACTCACTCAAATTTCTTCTGCCATAGAGCCAACTATGTCAAAAATTATCTTTGAAGGCCAACTTTTTAAATGCATATATTTTGATGCACTTTATCACATGACCTAAAACATAGTGCATAGAAACTAGGCACAAAAATAAATAAAGCCATATGTTCAAACTCTCTTGAAACATCCACATGTGTGAGATATTCCATCACCAAACTGCTTATTTAACTCTTTCTTGCCACATACAAATTTGGCTATGTATGAGAAAACACTATCAAATTGCCTAAGAGCCCAAATTTTCACTTGAATATATTTTATCACACTTATTTTCATGAAATATTATTTATCACATAATATATAGGAAAAAAATTTGACAACCATATGACCAACTCCCCCTAACTCATCCACATGTGGCAATGGTGATGTCAACAAACTACCTACTTAGATTTTCTACCAATGGACCTAAGATGTATAGATGAAAACTATGGACTAATAGATGAAATACACTCATGCACACAATCACTCAAATCACCCTTGACCTATTTTATGACCTCTTTCATATCCTCAAATCACCATACTCACCCCTAAACATATATAATCATGTTAAAACTAAGGATCAACTAAGCCTCCTTCAATCATACTAGGACAAACACATTTCACAATTTTTCATTGTCACTTAGACTATCAAAGCACTTTATACACTCACTTAGACACCTATATGACATCACCATGACATATAATTTACAACTCTTCAATAATATCCCCCTTTGTCATTGATGTTAATACCCATTAATATACACTCACCTTTCTTCTCACTCTTCAAAGACTCTCCTAATAGGAACTTTATCCCCTTTTGACACAATGAGAAAGTGGGCACCAACTGATCTTGAGGACATAAAAATAATACCAACAAGAGAATATCATCTTATAAATATATTATAAAATCCCCCTTACTTTGATCCTATCTCATTTTACCTTAATAACATCGTTATTGCTACATGCCAACATTCTTCTTGAACCAAGCACTACAATTGATTAATACAAAACACACAAAGACACTAAAATCTAATGAAAATCACCAATAAACATATAATAGAGATTCCCCCTAATATTTCTAAGCCATTACATCACTTAAGCATCTTCAAATCTCCATACACCATGAAGAACCACCATATAGGATTACTATCCTTCTTTCTCAAACCACCTCAAGGACCACCAATAAAAATTTATTCCACTCACCAAATAGAAAACATGATCTAAAACAACCTAAATACTCTCCTAGAAACACTCATACCTTTTTCTTTTGAATAAACTAATTAAAAAACACTCTTCTTCTTACTAGTCTTGTTTAGTCTCCTTATAACCCTACCTAGAATTTGAAAAGCCCAAAATTTTAAATACACACATATTCAAGACAAAAATTTTCATATATAAAGCACTCTCATATACCCATTTAAGCACACCAATTTTTAATATGTATCTCAACCTCTGCAACATACTTCCTTCGTAAAACAACTTGCTAATTAGGCCTCCATCTAGATAAAAACATGAATAATTTTAAGAGCATAAACCTTAAAATCTCTGTGAATCTCGATTTGATAACCTATTTGGCCCATTCAACCTATTAAAAAGCCTTACACTTGAAATAATAAGTCAAACTACTTTTCTAGCATAGCCAAAAACACTAGAAACTTAAAACAAATAGAGTCAACAAACCTATTTCTAGTCAACTTCCACCTTTGAAAATTCTTGTATACCTAGGGATAACCCTCACACAATTTTAAAACAAAATATGAGCCTCCATACCTTTGGTAACATTGATTTCCTATAACCCAATTTAGGCCTAGTTACCCTTAAGCCAAAACTAAGAAAACTGAGAGCACTCAAAAATATTTAATTAGAATAAACATGATCATTAGAGCACAAAACTACCTAGAACACATCACAAAGAAGTGTAAAAACTTGTCTAGGCATAAAAATTTTCTTGAAATTGCATCAATCTCATTCTGACCCTATACTATATCTCCTTCAAAAACCTCTAGAGCAAGCTCATGAACTTATTTTTCCCCCTTAACTGATGATCTTCTAAGATCAACACAAGTATTTTTAAATATTAGCACTATGATATTGAGCACACAAACTTTCTTCTCCATATGAAATATGTCTCCTAATAAGAATAGGTAGAGACATCTTACTTCATAATGTCCTAGAACAATGTGAAACTAGGAGTTGCCCACAAATACTCATATTCCTTCTCCTCCTTGGTTAACTGATGCTTATATTTATTCTTATTCTTCTTAGGCTTAATATAAGAAACATTCTCATCCACTACAACATTCTCCTTCTCTTCTATGATTGGATTGCTAATACATGGAGACAACATAGATTCATAACATACCTTTTCTTCTAAAGAATCCACCATGTAGTTAGGAACCTCATCACTAGGCATTGAAAATTGATGTTATTTTCATGATACATGCTCAAAAATGGTAGGATGTTCACTTAGATCTATACATACATCATGACTAGATTCAACCAACACCTTGGTCTTCTCTTTGAGCTTGGTCTTTTTATTCACAACATGAGTAGACAATGAGATCTCTTGGCATTCTTCAACTTTTGAATCATTCTCCATCATATCATATAAATTACTTAGACAAAACCCATCATGACTCATACTTACCACCTTTGGTTTCCATGAGTTAATTTTCCTTCTTATTTTCACTCTAGGATCCTAATTAAACTCATTTTAACTTGATGAACTTTTCTTCCAGAACCTAGCAATGTGGCCAATTTACTCATAGTTGTAGCAAACAACACTCCTTGATGTAAAAATAGTTTGTATTACCATGTTTGGATAAAAACTTACAATGTTTTCTTTGTCATGACAAATAAAACAACCTTCTTTTTTTAAGAAGACTCACATTGTGTAATCTTATGAGGACAATGGTTTGCAAAGTGTCCCACACCAAGATAGTTGAAGCACTTAACTTTGTTCACACATTTTGACTTATGGACCCCATCATAGTTCCATGCAAACTCATTTCAACATGTCTCTTGCATTCTTTAGATCTATGACCAGATTGATTACATTTATAATAGTAACAGTTGAAACTTGCGTACCTCATGGCATTTAGATGTTTGATCTAATTTGACTTCATTCCTTATTTGATTATTTGTCTTCAAATTATGATTATCCTTATTCACATTAGTCTTCATCTTATCTAAAGTTACATTCTATAGTTCTTCTTTGTATCCAAAATCAATTCTATCACTTGCATGCTTTGGGTCATTCATAATATTTTATAAATCACTTGAGATCTTTTCAAATCTCACAAATGACTTCATCTTATTAAATGTCTTCTCTAACTAAAATTTCAATGACTCATTTTCAATTACATAGCTTGAACATTCATCTTCTTTGGATTTTAGGCTTGTAGATAGAATTTCAAATTGACAGCTGAGATGTTTGACAATATCTTCATGTTCATTGTTCTCTTCATTCATTCTTTCTTCATACAAACTAAATTTTTCCTCATAGTCTTTGAGTTAAGAATTCATCTTCTTGTTAATATTCTTCTCAATATTTAGTTCTTGAAGAAAATTTGTCAATGCAATCTCATTGTCCACCTCATCTTCATCATCATATGTATCAATCCAAGTAGACTTCTTTTGATGTGAATAACTTATTTCCTCATCAATGAAAAGGGTTTCATATTCAACAAGACCATCATATTCATGATCACACTCTGAGTCACTATCTTCACTCTCATATGATGATATGTAGTCTTTATTGGTATAGAGACTCTTCTTGTTCTTGTAGAACTTCTTGTTATCATACATTCTAAAAATTTTCTTCCTATTATTAGACGTGTATATCTTATTGTCTTCATCTTGGTATTCATCATGCTTATGAGGGAACTTTATATCAAAATGTCCTATCTCTCCATAATTGAAGAATTTTGAGGGTAGTTTACTCTTATACTTGCCAAACCTATTTTCAATTCCCTTATAAATAAAGTAATCAGTTCATCCTCATCAATATTAGAAATGTCATCCTCATTGGGTTTCTTACATTATAAATTCTTCTTAGGCTTCATCTCTATCTTCAATATTGTTTCCTTCTTTGGTGGTATATCATCATTCTTCCTCATCTCATACGCAGTAAGAACACCATGTAATTTATCCAAATTTAGATAACTAAGATCATGAATTTCTTCTACAATAGATATTTTAAGATCAAACTTGAGAGAGAGGTACCTTAATACCTTTTGAACTATAGTAGTTTGTTTAAGGTTCTCTCCAAGACCTCAGATGAGGTTTATAATATCATCAACACTCTATAGAAATGATGTCATAGAATCTTCTTCCTTCATCTTGAGACTTTCAAATTTCCTTCTATGAGTCTACAAATTAGCAAGATTGACCTTTTAATCTCCTTAATAAATAATCTAAATTATATCCCATATCTTTTTAACATATTTACAATGGATTACGTGGGTGAAATTAGTCTCTATAATACCACAAGTGATGATATGCATTGCCTTAGAATTATTCTCAAATAGCTTCTTATTTATCACATTAGATGGAGGAGTAGTAGGAACAACATAACCACCTGCAGTATATTTCCATGCATCAAACCCTAGGGACATAATGTATGTCATCATCTTTGCACTCCAAAAATAATAATTAGATCCATTGAACGTTGGTGCTTGCTTAGTAGAAAAACCTCCTTGATGACTACCCATATTGTACCTTGGATCACCTTCAAGTTGTCAAGCCTTTACAAAAGGACATGCTTTGATATCAATTATTAGAGGTACAATCACTGAGAGGGGGATGAAATAATGATATTAGATAATCTAACCACAATTTCAATCCTTTCAAACTCTTAATCAATTATCATAAGCATTCATGAAGCACACGCATCATTCATGTCAATGAACAAGATGAATAGTACAAGATTAAGCACATAACACATGACATATGTGGGAAACCCTCTTGGGGGATAAAACCCACTAGAACCTATAATTAGACTACTATCCTATAATATGAGAACTAATTTAGACTAGCTACAACTAATCAAGGAACTACCATCCCTTATTTAGTGAGACTATAATCCCATAAGGTGATTCCACACATGTCTAGTTGAGATACATAACTAGACCTTTAACAAGTTTCACCTTATAAAGAGGATACAAACCCATATATGTTGAGATACCATAACAACACCTATAAACACGTCTAGATTTTAGCTTATTTATTCAACACTTGATGATGAACTTCTGATTATCACTCTTCACATTTGCTCACACTCAATCTTCAAACCTACAAGAGCACTATTCTAACATAAAAAAAATGAACCAAAGTTCAAACACATAGTGCTCAATATACTCTACCCATAAACTCATATACTGGGAATTAACCCTTTCCTTCAATCCACAACACTATCCTCTTAATGAAAATTCCATATTCATGTCTCTCACAAGTATAGAAACCATCACATTTGGTTTCACTATTTATAGAGCATTCATGATCATCACCATCTTGGTCAGCTTATAGGTATGCCTTAACCCTTAACTCATCTATCTCATTGAGACAAAACTCAATACCATCCATACAGGTTGGCCATAGTACTCATGGGTTACCCCTAAGTAGCTACACCTTTCAATTAGGCCCTTATAGCTCTTATAGGTTTCATGGAGACCTATTCACCCATTTAGTGCATCATCAAGAAAAAAACCATAAGACCACTTAAAAATACATATTTCCACTCCACATTAGCCCTTTATCATTATTAAATGATTATAATCATCATTTCACTCTTTTATGCAAACTCAAACAACTCAAACATTAGCCTTGTTTAGAAGGACACCATGAGAAAACACATGGTCAACTTATTAAGCTTTATTCATACTCAAGATAGATTTATCACACATAAAAAATACATATAGATGATCCTTATGGATTTTAAAACACTCTTCAATATATAATTCATCATTAAACATTGAAACAACATCAACACAAGCTCATTTATCCTCCTCAGGTCATTTGTAGAAGAAACATGAAAACATAGTCAACTTTAAACCTTTATAACTTTGATTATACACACTTTAGACATTTAAATATATATTTTAAGATGTTTCATGTAGTAATCTTAAAATTTTATTTTTATATCACCTTTCAATTCATCCTAGATCAAAAGTTATGGATAAAATATAGAGCACTAGTTTTTCCTTTATAAATTAAAAAATTTGAATTGAAATAGTCACAATTAAACCTCAAACACCATGATATCATATCATGTCATCATTTCTTAGATCAATAAATCACCATAAATCTTATTCAAGCTTTAAATCATTGTGTGCTACTACACAATGTTAAAATTAGAAAACTTGGCCTCATCTCTTACAATCTTGATCACACACGCTCCATCAATCTCTTCAAGTTTGTCCTTGTTTTAACAATGTTAGACAAATGTCACTTTTGCCTCTTAAATTTAATATACACCATTGATATTTATCAGTATGAATACCCACTCACTATTAATCCCTAGAAAAATCTTGATTTTTATCTCTGCTCAATGTTAAACATTGAATACTTGTCACCATCTCACTACATCCTAACATCTTGAAATGAACACGCTCTATCAATCCTTTTATAAGGATCTCAATCTTTAATTTTTTTAACCAACAAAAACTTTGACACATTCAACTCAAAATGCATAATATATCTTGATCTATATGAATTCGCATGATCTATTAGATCTCTATTTTGTCTTGGTATTTAACATCATGCAAAATAAACTAAGTATGTAGAGCATTGCTATCTACCTAGAAGGCCAACTATAGACTTCAATAACTTTTACAGCACTTAGATGAATTATATAAAACTTGTAATATGATCTCCTCATATAAGATAATCCAACCATGTGTCAAAATTATCTTGAAACCTTTGCACATGTGATATATAACTCCTTTAATCTACTCACTTAGATTTCTTCTACCATAGAGCTAACTATGTGAAGAACTATCTTGGAAGGCCAATTTAAACATGCATTTATTTTGATGCACTTCATCACATGACTATAAACTTAGTACATAGAAATTATAAAAAAAACTAAATAAACCCATATGATAAACTTTTATTTAAATCTTCACATGTGTAAGATATGCTATCACCAAATTTATCACTCAACTCTTTCTTACCACATGCAAATTTGGTTAAGTATGGGAGAGCACTATCAAATTACATGAGATCCCAAGTTTGCATTTGCATATAATTTGTCATACTTAGTCACATGAATATATATTTAGAGCATAATAAATAGGCACAAATGTGTTCAAAATAATATGGCCAACTCCCCCTGATTCATTCACATGTGACAATGGTGATGTTAATAAACTACCTACTCAAATTTTTTACTAATGGACCAAGATGTCTAGATGAAAACTATGGACTACTAGATGAAATCCACTCATGCACACAAGCAATCTAATCATTTATAACATTTGATATGACCCCTTACACATCCTCAAATAACCATACTCATCCTTGAACATCTCTAATCATGTCAAAACTAAATATTAACCAAGCCTCCTTAAAACATACTAGGACAAACACATTTCACACTTTGTCATTATCACTTAGACTATAAAAGCATTTCACCCATTCACCAAGACACCTCCATAACATAACCATGACATAATTGACAACTCTCCAATATATCTATCATCCTCTTTCTAGGATATGGAAATTATTCTATGATTTTTGCTTGTAGAGGTAGGAGAAAAAGCAAATGAGGTTTTTAAAGGGGAATTATTAAAACTATCAATGGGGGAAAAGGGTTGAGGAAATACAAGAGTGGGACACCTTTATTCTTTCTCTAAAATACTAGATTCATCCTTCAAATTGTCTTCAACTAGGGTGTCTTCAGTTCGTGTGTCTTCAACTAGAAGATAGACTTACCATACATCGATTCACCATTTGGTACAGACATAAGAATAATCCCATGGTAGATTCTTTCATTTTTATTGCTAATATGATAATCTAAGGTTGTGCATTCTAATGATTTTAATAGATAAAATGGTAGACTTATCCTATAACCATATAATTGATTGTGAATCAAGAAATGCTGAGAAAAAATCAAGGTGTACTTACCTTCAAGGGTCAAATATTTCATTATATACACATATATCTAGATAAAATTATGGGAATCCCTACCATGGGAATCCCTTCTTCTTGGTCTTCAACATCACATCCATTTGGAAGAACCTTTGTATCAATTTAAGTTTCTAGATCTTATCTTTAAAGGCCATCACCCCATCATAGGATATTTTGGTCACTTCCCCAATAATTTATTCAAATACCAAAATCTATAAACCCCTAGTCCTTATAGTGCATTTATTTCATGTAAGAATGAAATCCTATAAAAGTTCTTTGTCACCTTGATCCTCTGTATGAGTTCTATGAGACCACCTTTGTAATTGTTTTCTAAAATTATTTTTTTCCTTAGAATTCAACACATGATATAGGTTCTATGTGATCTTTGTTTCCACCCATTTTTTTATGTATGAATTTTATTTTCATTTTCTAATTTGTTTTGGAAACAATTTTGATCTTGCTCTTCAACTATTGAGATAATTTCAGATAGGTGTTCTTATCAATTTTAAGGATATAGTATTTGGTAAGTCTGATAATACTACAAGGGGGAATATCTCCACATGCCCAAGAGTAATTTTCCCATGTGTGATTGTTTCATTAAACAATTATGACTCATCCACATAATCATTGTTTATAATTATTACAAGGTCAGTTGGGATACTGATAGGTCCTTCCCATATAATCAAACCCCATAGTTGACTAGACAATTAGTTTTAAAACTAACTTCATTGAAAACATGAATATGGAGGTCTCAACAAAGGTGGAGATTAATAATTAGGCATTATTAATAATGGATTTAATGGCATATGAGGGGGTGAATTTTCTTAATAAAACATTGAGGATGTTGAGTTATCTTCCCTCAATAACCAACTGAGGAAAGTAGGAATGAGAATCAAGTTGAATTCCCTAAAGGGAATCCATATATTTAGTTACATATTTGGTTTGGTGTCCCAAATTTCCCATGTAGGTGGAAACCACTTCAGATCTTGGTCTTTGATAACACTTGCCCTGCACTACCAATATTGTCTTTTGAGGTTCCATCAAAATTGAGTTTCATCTACCTAGTTGACGGGTGTAATACCTTGGTATAACATCTTATATATAGGTAATTATAAGTTTCCATGACCTGGGAGAGGTTCCATATGTGTGAAATTGAATACTTATTAGGGAATCTATTAAACACACCTATCTACTAAGAGGAGGGATGGATTAGTAGATTGCAAAAACTAGTTCCTTAAAACTTTTAAGTTGAATCTTAAACATATGCAAAATTAAATAACAAATTAAAGATATCACATGCACAAAATAAATTATAATAACACAAAATTTATACATGGAAACCCAAAGGGAAAAACCATGGTGAGAATGCTACTAGAAGCTATTGTTTTAATCTAACCTCATAAAATTTGTCTCACTGACTAAATCTCATTGGTTACATTCTAGGACACCAATCCAAAGGAGACACCCATACCCTATTCTGAGCACCAACTCATAATTACCTCATTGATCATATATTTAAGGAATACAACCCTAAGGAGACACCAATCCCCTAACTAAGCACCAACTTAGCCTTACTGATGGCACCAACCAAATAGTTGTGTGGAGCTACAAATTCATTTGATGAAAAATATATTCATAATAGAATCTAGTTCTATTCCTTATTATAAGTTTGATTTGATACTTCTCATGCTTTACATAATACTTGCAAGTTCATTCTTCCTCTTAGTCTCTCTTTTGTGTCTAGATTATTTTATTTGACACTCTATGTAACTCTCTTTCTACCCCCTTTATCTGTATCTAAATATGTCTAATTGACACTCTACATAATTCTTTTTCTATGTCTCAATTTTTATATTTGACACAATATTTGTCTCTCATTTTTTATCATATTATCAAAAAAACATAGATGAGTCTCTTTAATTTATACATTATACATTCATGGCTTGACTCTTCTCCTTCTAAGAAAAAATAACTCTTTGTCTTCTTTTTTTCTCCATCTCTTAGAATTCTACCTCAGTCTCTTTGATTTCAACATTCACAATATATGAATGATTCTAATATTAGCCATTTTTTTTAATATATCATTAAAATAACTCATTATTTATTTATTTCAACCATCACACCAGATTCTTGTAACTAACTCACTTCATTAGATCTTTGAATACTTTCTAACTTAAAACATGTCTATCAGATCTTAAGACTCTATTTCCTATAAACCATTTGATCTTCTTATATGCATGATCCTTATTTAACATAATAGTTAACTATCAATCTCCTTGCATCATCTCATTGCCTCGTGTGTCTTTAGATCACTTTCACTCCATCTATCTCATCAAAGATGCTTGAACCTTAATTAACTACTGTTTCACTAAATAGTGGTCACATTATTCTATCAAAGTTTTTATGCTTCATTGGATCTTTCTTATCCAAGCTCTCACATACTATCTAATCTTAACAAATTCATGATCCTTAACTAATTCATTTGTTAACCTTCAACATTTAGACCTCATCTTTCTTCATTCAATGATAATGGAATGCTTTTGTTCTATCGATATCTTTGGTCTTACTCAATATTTAACTTTTCTTTGAATCATTAACCATTGAGACTTTAATGCCTTTGGATACATTCACTCAATTGGATCTTATTTGCACTATCAAGCACAAATGATTTGATCTCCCAACTAGCTCAAACTTTACCTTTTTCAATCTACCTTTCAAGAGTTTACCATAACATCCTTTGGAAATAATTAAAGTGCCCTACACTTCTTTTAAATTATCCTTTAGAGAATTTGTAATGATCCTTCATAGCTTCTAAAGGTGCCCTTTGAAACCTTTTTTTTTGGCCTTTTTGTCTAAGGGGTTTTGGGACAAATTCCTTAACAAAATGCCAAGTGATCTTTTTCCTTCAATTTTTTCTTTTGGCATTTTTTCAATTTACCTTTTGGGGATTTTCAAGATTTCCTTCAAAAACTTTTCAAGATACCCTTAAACACCTTTGTTTTGGACCTTTTTACTTTTGGACAATTTTCCTAATGGGATGTCAAGTGCCCTTCAATAAATTTGAATTTCCCTTTAATTATTTTCTCATACCTTACAAGACTTTTGATTGGGACACATACCCTTTATAACTTGTGCAAATGTACCCTTCATAAACTTTGTTCATATCACTTACCCATTGGCATTATTGTAAAGCTTCCTTCAAAACTTTTGTTCATGACCCATTTCCTCCAGAACTTTTATTCAAGATATTTTTTTAAAAAAAATTACCTTCAAAAAGACTTTAAAAAATTCCCCAAAAAAAATTCTAAAGCACTCTTTCTGAAAGAAATCCTAGATAAATTCAAGGTACACACAACTCTATGAGGTCTTGATAACTTGACCATCTAGTTCAACACCTTTGTCATTAATGAATGAACATACATCTTTTGACATCAATGATAACCATGACATAAATCTTTTCCTGAGACTCTAATCTCAACCATGACTCTTAGCTTACCAATAATCTCCCCCTTTGTCATTGATGGAAAAAAACATCATCTACAAAGAAACACAATCTCTATTTTTCACCTATGTCTTGCTCTTTTTTCCCCCTTTGACATTAATTACAAAGCATCTTTTCCAAAAAGTCAACTAGATCCACCTGAAATGCACTTATTTATGTATTACATTTTTCTGATCCTTGGACCTATTGGATAAGAATAATTTATGAGAAGCTCCCTCTTAGGCTATGAAACAATTGCCTAAACTCTTCTTCTTCTAGGATTTAGTGATGTTACTTTTATACTCCCCTTGGAGACATGCCTGATCACTAGGAACTAGTGATGTGGTGAAGGAGCTACCACTCCCAATTGTTGTCTCAGATATTCAAATTGGTCCTTAGGTAAAGGTTTAGTGAATATGTCTACAATTTGATCTTTTATTGAAACATATTCCATTGTGACCTCTTGATTACCAACCTTTTCTCTCAAAAAGTGATACTTGATTGATATGTGTTATTTTGGAGTGCATCACAAGATTTTTGGATATATTTATAACATTTGAATTATCACAAAGAATGTGAAATGGTCCTTTAAACTCCACTTCAATGATTTTAGTGATTAATTCATCCACAACACTTGAGTGCAACATGCCACTATTGTGACATATTCTAATTTTACTATAGATAGTGTAATTGATTCTTGTTTTTTACTCAGCCATGAAACAAGTCTGTTACCAAGGAGGAATGCACCACCATGAGTACTTAATCTAACATCTATGATTCCTACCTAATCAACATCTATATATGTTGTCAAAGTGATATCATCACTTTAAGGATACCATAAGCCATAGTCTACTATGATTTTGATATATCTTAAGATTCTCTTTACTACATTTGCATGTGTTTGTTTTGGAGCAACCTATAATCTAGAAACCATTCATACAACATGTGATGTCTGGTCTTGTTGTAGTAAGATATAGAAAACTTCTAATAATATACCTATACATTATATGATTCACTTTAGGAGATTCATCATCTTTTCTCATTTTACATCCAGTTATCATAGGAGTGCTAACTAGTCGGTTGTCCTCCATACCAAATTTTTTGAGCATATCCTTTGGATGCTTAGTTTGGGATATTAATATCCCTTCTTTGGATTGTGTAACCTATAGACCAAGGAAAATTAAAATTTCTCCTAACATGGAAATTTAAAACTCCTTTTACATTTTATTTGCAAACTCTTTGGACATATTATTGTTGCTGGCACCAAAAATGAGGTCATCAACATAGACAACTATGATCAACATATGTCCATTTTTAGACTTAACATACAAGTTATTATCTACACATCCTTTAATAAATCCTTATTATTTCAAATATTGATCTAGCTTGAATACCATGATCTAGGTGCCTATTTTAAAACATATAGTGGTTTCTTCAGTTTGCACACATAGTTTTCCTCATCTATCAGCTGAAAACCCCTAGGTTGTTCAATATAGACTTATTTTAAGGTTCCATTCAAGAAATTTGACTTAACATCCATCTGATAAACTTTAAACTTCTTAAATACTGAGAATGCTAAAAACATTCTGATGGCTTTCAATCTTGCCATTGGAGCAAATGTCTCCTCAAAGTCTATTCCTTTTACTTGAGTATATCCTTTAAAAACAAGTCTAGTTTTGTTTCTCATAACAACTCCATCTTCATTAAACTTGTTTTTAAAGACCCATTTTATGACAATGACATTCTTGTCTATGGGTCTTAGAACTAGCTACCATGTTTTTCTCTTTTCTATTTGACTTAGTTCCTCATCCATGGCCTTTTGCCAATTCTCATTTTTGCTAGCCTTAGCATAACTTTTGGGCTCAATTTTAGATATTAAATCAAAACATATCTATTATTTGCTCATTTCATACCTTCTCCTCATTTGGGCTCCATTCATGTTGCCAATGATCTGTTCCTTAGGATGATCCTTTTGAACAAACCTTGAGGGTGCCTTTTTAGTCCTCTTTATCTCCTCTTCATTATCTGATATTTCATCATCAACTTCATTATATTCCTCAGTTCTAATCTCCTTTATAGGTCTAGTTTCTTTCTTGAGGATCTCTCCAAATTTAACATGGATGCACTCCGCTTGATTATGTAGTATTTTATTGTAGTAGACATAAGATTTTTTATGAGTGGAATAACTAAGGATTATTCCCTCATCACATATTGACTCAAAACTACCTATTTTTTTTCCTTCCTTCAAATGTAGCATTTGCTTCCAAACACTCTGAATTACTTGACTAAAGTAAGCTTCCCATACCACATTTCATATGGAGTCTTTTAACTATTCACTCTCAATTGAACTTTGGTCAAGATGTATATTTCTATCTAGATTACTTCTCTCCATTAACCAACTAACACATTAGCTTCTTTCAAAAAAATTCTATCCATCTCCTTGATAGTCCTTTTCTTCCTCTAAACAACTCCATTTTTCTATAGAGCTCTTGCAATAGAGTAATGTCTCTTAATTCCATGTTTTTCATAGTATTGTATCAATTCATTTGAAGTGAATTCACCACCTTTATTAGATTTGAGGTACTTGCTCTTTGTACAAATTTAATTTTCAACCATGGCTCTAAAGATATTGAATCTCTGAAAAACTTGATACTTTTCCTTTGATAAGCTTACCCATGTCATTCTAGTGTAGTCATCTACAAACAACATGATATAATACACTCCTTTGGAACCTCTTATCTTGTTTGGTCCACAAAGATTAGTATGAACTATCTATAGGGGCCTTGTAGTTACATACTCTTTAGTTTGAAATGACACCCTAGTCTATTTACTCAGTTGACATTCTCTACAAGTTATGTCAGTAGGCTTGGTTATCTTTGGCATGCATCTTATACACTTGTGAAACACATACATTAACTAAATTGTCAAAGTTAACATGACCCATATTTCTTTGTCACAACTAGCTCTCATCAATCTTTCCCATGATATAATTTGTGTCATTTACCTCAATCAAATTATATATGTTACTTTCAGTCATTTTTCCTTATGCAACAATTTTTCTAGACCTTCTTAGTTTAAAACCTTCAGCATCAAATATGTATTTATAGCCATTATCACACATCTAACTAATACTCAATAGATTATGTTTTATCCCTTAACATAAATGACATCATGTGTAGGGATCTTGCCATCAATATGTAAGGTTCCTTTACCTCTAATTTTGAATGTAGTATTATCTCCCAAACTGACAATCCCTTCTTTGCATATGCTCAATTTGGTCAAATTGCTCTTTTCACTAGTCATATTGCTTGAACTTCTACTATCTATGACCCATACATTTTACTCTTTAGCATGTAGCATAGTTTGAGCAACCATAGACTGATTCTTCTTTTTCCACATCTCCTTTAGCTTTTTGACTATACTTCTCTTTGCTATGTCATTGACTTCTGAGCCTCTATTCTCTTTAGGAGTCTCAACCCTTTTAACATTGTTAGATTTTGATTTAATGGGCTTTGTTCTACAATAATTTACTATATGAACAAAATTATTATAGTTGTAGCATAAAAAATATATTTCTAATAGAGGGTGAATTAATCTATACTTAATAAGCTTATCCTTATTTTAGGTAAAAATTTACAATCAATTACTCTATAGCCAAAATGATTATAATTATAATAATAACCATAAAATGATGAATAATACCTAGTTATAATTTTCCTTTGAGGATATAAAGGAGGCCTCTTGAGCTCTATTTTATTCATATTCCTTGATGTTATGTTACTTTTTATAGTAGTAACCTTGGTCTTTGTAGGAACAGAGTCATTATTTTTCTTCTTCTCTTCAAGAATGTAGTTTCTTTCTTTTATGATTCCTGACTCTACTGATGCCTTAAAGTTTTCATATAGATTCTCATTTGTGCTCAACATGGGACTCTTGTCTTTTTCATACCTTAGACCTAATCTTTCCTTTGAGGGCCTTTGTGAGCTGATCAATTCATCTAGTATGATAGATCCTCCTTTCAATTTTAGGCCTTATCAATCTATTCTTTGGACTTTTTGAGATTTTTTCTTAGGTGCATGATTTATTCTTCCATATTCAAGCATTCCAAGGACTTCACTTATAGGTTAGTTTTTACCACATCATTTATTTTATTTGTCTCCTCAACTTGGGTCTTCAAGCTCACTATCATCTGATTTGATTCCTTATTTCTTTTAGTCAATTTCTCAAACTCCTTTTGACTAAGCTTCTTTTGTTTAAATTTTTATTTTCTAATCTTGTCAAATTCTTTTAAAGCATAGATGAGTTCATATTCAAGATTTACTTCTCCTTCTTCTCTTTCATCTTCAGCTAAGTCCTCTTCATCTTGGCATAAAGAATTTGATTCAAATATCATGAATATGACTTCATTTTGTTTGACCATAAAAGCACTATCATTATCATCACTTTAGTTATTTATATCATCCATTGAGTAATTGTCTTCTTTGGAATACAACCCACTCTTGTTATTAAAGATACTTTTATTCTTCTTGGGATAATAGGATTTCTATTTTTGATTTTTCTTAGCTGAATCAGAGTCATCCTTATTTCTATGTGGACATTTAGTAGCAAAGTGACCTATCTTTCCATAATTAAAGAATTTGAAGGGTAACTTGACTTTGTATTTACCTGAGCCCTTCTTCAAATTTTTGATGAAATTGTCCTCTACATCATCAACCTCCTTATATTTAGAATTAGGAGCATCTTCTTCTTTTTCTTACTTAGAAACCTTGAAAGCATCTTCTCTCTTGGATGAGTTTACATCTCCCAACCTCATCTCATACGTAGTGAAGGTTACATGTAGCTCATCTACTATGAGATTGTTCAAATCTCTTACCTCTTTAATTACAGAGATTTTAGAATCATACTTTGATGTCAAAGATCTCAAAACCTTCTTGACAATGGTTGATTATTTCATTCTCTCTCTGAGTCCTCTGATTATAATTACAATCTCATCTACCCTAAGGATGTAGTCTACAATCTTCTCATCCTCATTCATCTTGAGGCTCTCAAACTATCCCTTATGAGTTTAGAGCTTGGATTGTTTGAATCTAACATCTCCTTCATAGATGCTCTTCAATTTGACCCATATGTCCTTTTCACTATGACAGTGCATGAATTTGACAAACTCATTGTTTGACAATCCACAAAGAATAGCATTCTTTGCTTTGGAATTTTTTTCACATGCCTTATTCATTACTTGATTAGTATGAGAAATATTAGGGGGTGTGTATCCATTTTTAATGGACATCTAGATATCAAACCCCAAGGAGGTCAAGTATGCTTCCATCTTTATGCTCCGAAAGGCATAGTTAGATCCATCAAATAAAGGTGCCTTATTTGATAATGTTCTTTCATGACAGGCCATTTTGTGTTCAAACTCCAATATCTACTTGAGCTAATTAAGATTCTCTCTAGGAAACCTATGCTCTGATACCAATTATTGAACACACCTATCTACTAAGAGGAGGGGTGAATTAGTAGATTGTAAAAACTAGTTCTTTAAAACTTTTAAGATGAATCTTAAATATATGTAAGATGAAAGAAAAAATGAAAGATATCACATATACAAAATCAAAGCTCATAACACTATATTTTATATGTGAAACCTAAATGGAAAAACCATGATAAGAATGTTGTTAGAAGCTACTATTCTAATCTAGGCTCACAAAATTTGTCTCACTAACTAAACCTCACTAGTAACATGCTATGACACTAATCCTAAGGAGATAAACATCCCCTATTCTAAGAACCAACTCATAATGACCTAATTGATCATATATTTAAGGGAGATAACCCTAAGGAGACACCAATCCCCTAACTAAGCACCAACTTAGCCTCATTGATGGCACAAACCAAATAGTTGTGTGGAGCTACAACTCGATCTAATGAAAAATAGATTTGTAATATAATCTAGGTCTATTCCTTGTTCCAAGTATAATATAAAATTTCTCATGCTCTAAAAAATAATTTTATGTGAATTCTTCCTCTCAATCTCTATTTTTGTGTCTATATTATTCTATTTGACACTCTACCTAACTCTCTTTCTACCCCATTTTTCAATGTTTGAATATGTCTAATTGACACTCTAAATAATTATTTTTATGTGTCTCAATTTTTCTATTTGACACAATATTTGGCTCTCATTTATTTATCATATAATAAAAAAACTTAGATGAGTCTCTTTACTTTATACATTCTCCATTCATGGCTGGACTCTTATCCTTCCAAGCAAAAATAACTGTTTGTCTTCTTTTTTTCTCTCTTAGAATTCTACCTTGATCTCTTTGATTTCAACATTTGAAATTAATGAATGATTCTAAGATTAGCCATTTTTTGTTGATAGATCATTAAAATAAATGAGTATTTATTTTTTTCAGCTATCATGCCCAATTATTATAGCTAACTCACTTCATCAAGTTTTTGAATGCTTTCTAACTTTAAAAAGCATCTGTCAGATCGTAAGACTCTATCTCCCACAAAAAATTAGATCTTCTTATACGCATGATACTTACTTAACACATGGGTTAACTATCAAGTTATTTACATCATCTCACTACCTCCTGTGTCTTTGGATCACTTTCACTCCATCAATGTCCTCAAAGGTGGTTTATCCTTAACTGACCACTATGTCACTAAATAATGATCACTTTTTTCCATTTGCATCTTTACGATTCATTGTATCTTTCCTATTTAAGCTCCCACATACTATCTAATCTTAGTAGATGTATTATCTTCAACTAATTTAGTTGTTAACCTTTGTCATGTAGACCTCATCTCACTTCTTTTAGTGATAATGGAATGCTTTCTCTCTATCAATCTCTTTGGTCTTTCTCAATATTTAAATCACCTTTGAGTCAAATAGATCTTATTTGTACTTTAATGCCTTTGGATCCATTAACTCAATTAGATCTTCTTTGCACTATCAATCATAAATTATTTAGTCTCCTAATTAGTTAAAACTTTATCTTTAACAATCTACCTTTTTGGAGTTCAGCATAACATCCTTCAACACTAATGAAAGTGTCCTACACTTCTTTTAAATTATCCTTTGAAGACTTTGTAATGGTCCTTTAGAGCTTCTCAAGGTGCCCTTCGAAACTTTTTGTTGTGGTCTTTTTATCTAAGGGCCTTTGGGACAAATTCCCTAACAAAATTCCAAGTGCTCTTTTTCTTTCAATTTTTTATTTTAGCATTTTTGCAATATAACTTTTAGGGATTTTCAAAATTCCCTTTGGAAAATTTTCAAGATACCCTTCAACACCTTTTTTTTGGAGATTTTAATTTTGGATAACTTTCCTGATGAGATGTTTAATGCCCTTCAAGAACTTTGAATTGCCCTTCAATCCTTTGCCATACCTTTTAGGACTTTTGATTAGGATAAATACCCTTTAGAACTTATGCAAATGTACCCTTAAGAAACTTTGTTTGGGTCACTTACCCTTTGGCATTATTTCAAATCTCCCTTTAGAACATTTATTTAGGACCCATTTCCTTCAAGATTTTTTTTGAAAAAATTCCCTTCAAAAATACTTAAAAAAATTCCCAAAAGAATTCACCAAAGCACTCTTTTCAAAAGAAATACATGATATATTCTTTTTGAAAGAAATACCAAATTCCAAAAATGACTAAGTGTGGAGACCAAAATTTTTCTCAAAGCACTGATTTTAAATAAATGCAAATTCTTAAAATTGACTAAGTGTTCAAACACTATTCAATTCCTTAGGATCCCTACTTTTTAGCTTCATAACTTTTGCTTCTCTCATTTGTAAGACATGAAACTTGGTCTACCAAGACAAGGCACAAACCTGAGCATCTTGGTGTGATTATTTCATTTAGATGTTGCCATGTATGTAAATTTTATCACCAAAAACCTATGTACATAGCCATATCCAAAAAAATTAGAATGGCATTCATACGACTATTCATGGAATTCAAGGTACACACACAACTCCATAAGGTCTAACAACTTGACCATCTAGCTCAACACCTTTGTCATTAATTCATGCACATAAATCTTTTGTCATTAATGACAACCATGGAATAAATCTCTTTCTGAGACTCTGATCTCAACCATGACTCTTAGATTTCTAATAGAAGCAATTGGTCTTATCCTTAGGAGGAATGCACTCTAATACTATGAGATTGATGAACACAAATGATGAAAATAGAGCTGGTGGAATAAAGACTAATGGTAAATATGCATTCATTTCTGACCTTATAAATGTCCCAAATAAAGGGTGGTAGAGTGAGGTACCAAAATAAATATAGGGAGGGAAGACCTTAAGGTGGTTTTCATTAAAGAATTAGATCTTGTAATGAGTTGGGATGTACCCAAGAAACTAGTAAGCATTGAATCAGGACATCTAAGATAGAAGAATTCAAAGATCAATCTAATAAAATATGATTAATAGAATCTTCTAAAGATTTACATAGGTAATAATTGTTGGGAATGGTCATTCCCTATTTGACCAAATTATTGGTGGCAAGGATCATGTTTTGAGCCACCAGCTAGAATAAGAAACATTAGGTGTGAGATGATTGATCCAAAGTGGATGTTAAATATCCCACTATTTATAAGGTCTAGATCATCTAGATATTTTTATTTCATGGAGAAGGAGCCACTATATTCAGTTGACCATATTAGAATATCCTCTTTAGGGTGACAATGGATGTGGAAGTGTTGAAATTGTAGATTTAGCTTGAGCAAAGCTTGAAAGTCCTCCTCATTAGCAGATTCTAATTGAAGGAGTTTCCATAAAGGAATACCATTCTCTAGTGACCAATAGTATTTAAATTTAGAACACCAAGAGGATTTGAATCTTGGTTAGAGATTATTCTAGGAGTTTTGATTCCCTAAGGGGATTTGCAAAATCTAGGGACCATCCTAAAAGTCAAATATATCTCTATTACCAATATTCCATCTACATCCTTTCAAAATAATTTTTTCCCATAAGATATGGCCTTCTATAAATCTAACTAATTAGTTGGACCTTCTTCTTAGAGGAACCTATCACCTTCTATATATTTGGCCTTGATGATGCATGTTGATTATTTATCTCCCTTTGGGATTTTATAGCCTAATTTTGTAAGAAGAGATTTATTCATGTTTATCAACTTTTAGAGACCCAATCCACCATTATACTTAGGGAGGAATATCATATCCCATTGTACAAGTAGGAAACTAATTTTTCCTCTAATCCTTTTCATAAGAAGTTACACTAGATATGTTCAAATTTATCATTTATTTATTTGAAAAGTTGAATATGGACACAAAATAGATTGGGATGATTTATATTGAGCTTCTAAGAATTTTTATTTTTCCTTCTTGGGTTAGTATATAGGCTTCCCATCTTGATAATTTATTTTTAATTCTATTGAAAAGGGGATTCTAATATTCAACCTTTATTCTTCCTACAAAAATGGGTATCCCCAAGTGTGTGGAGATAAATTTAATTATCTTGCATCTAATAATAGAGGCCAACTTATTTTGAATTCCCATGTGTGTGCTTATGAATAAAATTTAACTTTTGAATAAATTAATGTATTATTTTGAGACTTTCTCAGAATCAATAAGGATTCCTTTAAAAGTTTTGAATTTAACAAATGATGTCTCCCTAAGTAATAAAATGTCATCAATAAATTACTCATGAGTAATTGGGATGATGTTTTGTGCCACTCTTATCCCTCTAATGAGTCCTTGTGTTTTGTCATCTTGAAAATATCTACCCAACATTTTAATGAGTATGATAAAGAGGTAGAGTGATAAGGGATCCCCTTGTCTCAGTCTTATAGTAGCTAAGAAGTAACATTTAGTTAAACCATTTATGAACAAAGTATATTTAGGAATGGATATGAAAATATGAATAAGGTTTTAAAATGTGGAATTGAAACCAATTTTCTAAAGAGTTATATCCAAAGTCTCTAGGAGACCCTATCATAGGCCTTATTCATATCAAGTTTAATGAACATAGCTTGTTTATTAGATGTATGTGTGGAGTGAATAACCTCATGAATAGTGATTATGTCATGAATGATTCATCTCCCATATACAAAAGCTCCCTAGTGCTCATTAGTGATTATCTCAAAGATGGGTTAGATCCTTATAACTAGAGTCAAAGAATAGATTTTGTAAGCCATAGTGCATAAACTTATAGGTCTAAAATATTCAAGTTGATTTGTTTTTGGCTTTTTGGGTATGATAACCAAGAAAATATTATTCATCTCCTTTAGTGATGCAAGTTAATTATTGAAGTATTAATTTAAACATCTAAATAAGGTCATTGTTTATGTAAGAGTGTTTGGGGAATTCTTTAGAGGTAAAAAAATCCTCTAAATGCTTCATTTGTACTAGCATATGACTATTTAGAAATAACTTGAGTTCCCTCCAAACCCCACATTTGAATTTTATAAAGGGTTTGTGACTATCTTCAAAGGATATGTACCATGTGGAGTGGTACTAAAAGACCTAAGGACTTTTTTAAATACATATTAATGTATGTAAATATCAATCCATCCTAAGAAGAACCTTTAAGCTAAGCCTACATTGGAGGAAGTGAAAAGGTGGAAAGGTTGTTAGAGAGATGTAGACTAGTAAGGGAATATTGGTATATTATTAAACCAATACAAACCTATAGTTAGATAAGTTTTATATACACGTAGATAAACATTAAATAATGTAAACAAACCCATATAAGGTTAAATCATGTAAAATTGGAGGAAACATGAGTATGAATGGTTTGAGAGGATGAATAAGGCCTTTAGGCCTGTAAGTAGGTTTGCATTATAATTTTTGAGTTTTGATAAATAAAATATAATATTTTATATATGGAAAATGATCCATTATAATCTTATATGTATTTAATTATAAATTCATAAATATATATTGTAATCTCATTTGCATGACTAGGTACAAAGATGTAGAATTATGTGTTGGAGGAGGACTGTAACATTACAAGTTGAACATGTTGTCCTGATGAAGGGGAACCAAAGAAATATTATATAGGTAATATTTTATAATATAGATTTAATTTTATGAGGAAAGAAGTGATTTTTTTAGATTGTAACCTCTAGAGTTGGAGAACTAGTCATTATAGAGATAGAGAATGAAGAATTTCTTTAGGGAATGTAGATTGAGTTATATAGAGGATATATAATTAGTTAAGATCTAATTTAATTATAGATGAAATATATTTTTTAATTAAGTTTAATAAAAAAATTTCCTTAATAACATCCTCTTATATTTTTAAAAAAATGTGATAGTCATACATAATCATTGTGTTATACATAGACAGTGGAAATCTTCTCTATATATGTACATTTTACTATTATGATTTTGGTTTGTCTAGTGAAACTATTAATGGTGTAAAATTATACATAGATATTATTTCACAATATGCATGTTATATAACACTGGTGAGATATTCAAATCATCCAAATTTGTTATTCATAAGGTGAAAATTCACATTAATAATTTGAGAAATCCTCTATTGATTAGGCTTTAATTTATCCATTGGTAACATTATGCATTGAATCTTTCACATTGATAATCTATTGGTTGGATTATTTTTGATTTTAATGTGATCAACATAATTGTAAAGCACATATCTAATTTTGGGCCTACATAAATATATATGCCAATAGAGTTATCCATAACATCTCCAATCTAGGTAATCATCTTATGTCTCTAAACAACCATATCCATGATTTAAGTATAATTTCTAGAGTGATATTTATTTATGCACTACTAAAAATCATCTACTTGTGCATATAAGTCACATGACTATATTTCACACTATATGTCAGATCTTATGCACTTAGGATAATCTATTACATTTACTAGATTACAATTCTACGAGAATTGGATCCTTCATGTAAAGATATATGGAGATTGTGCACCATTTTATTCATTGATCATATACTTTGGTTAATTCTATGTATTCATCTATGTTTATATTATGTAATCTGCATGGATTTCTATGCAATATGTGAACTGATATCAATTCTGAAGCATAATTTGTTTACAAAATATTTAGATCCAACTATAGCTTATAATTAAAACAAAGGATGTTAATGAGAATATGTAGTTGTATATGAAATGAAAATATTAGATAGAGAACCTATCAAGTTTAGAATATAATCAGGATTAAGGAACAAAGAAAAGTATTGTTTTTCTTAGTTTTGAATCATATGGAGATTAAGAGTCATCAAATGTGTGTGGTAGGAATAAAATCAGGAATAAGGTGTAAGTGGGTTGTTACCTCATAGCTGGTAGTTGTATGTTTTATTTAAAATTGACACTTGATTAATAACAATGCATTAGTGGTAGATATTTTGGTTTCAAGAAGATACCAAGTGGTATTCCTTGTAGATAATTTGATGAATAGAGGAATAAGATAAAAATAAAGGATAGTTCATTTGGTTTGGAAAAACCAATATAAGAATTTTTAAAATAAGGAAACTACTAAGAAAGAGACTAGTACATAGACCTAAATATAAAAAGAACAATCCTATTATTGATCTTGAATGTTGAAAATATCAATTGTAATAAGATAAATGGTGAAGTCAACTTGGTCAAAATTTTAAATTTGTGAGAATCATTTAATAAAGAGAAAGATTGTCATACTCTAGAATAGTACGAACCTTTTATAATTCAAAAATAGTTGCTTCCACATCCAAGTTTATTATATTCTATTTTTTTTGAAAGAATAGAGGGAAAACATCTAGGATTTGAGATTTGCCTCCTTCCATTGAGAACACCATTGATTTGATATCATCAACTGATGGGGGATTTTGGAGTTCAACATTCTCATCCTATGTTAATAATCATGGGATGTTATGTACGAGTTTCTCTTCTAGATTAGCCTCAGGTGAGTTGTTTTCCTTTATCAAATTTTTGAAGTAAGAGATGATTTAGGCATTAATATTCTCAGCATCTTTGTATTTCCTTTTATTTTATAAAATAATCTCATAGACAAATTTCTATTTATATTTATATAAGCTTATGTGTAGAATAGCTTTGTGTTTCTATCCCTTTCCTTTAGCTACAAACATCTAGATTTCTATCTCCAAAAGTCTTCTTTTTTTACTTCTAGTTTATGGTGACTACTAAGTAATTCATTTTCTTTTATGTAGGACTATTCATTAGACCCATGAATAAAAAATTGATCTTTGAATTTTTGAAAATCCTCCTCTATCCTTTTTTTTTGATTGAAAATTTTACCAAAGACCTCCTTATTCCATATTTTTAATTTAGTCTTCAAATGATTAAGTTTTTGACTAAGATGTACATATCCATTCCTAAGAAAGGAACATGCCACTAAGACTTTATAGATTCATAGATATTGGGGTGATGAAGACACATGATTCCAAACTTAAAGGGGATGTTTTTAAGTTTGGTTACCATTTCCCCTTCAAAGATGATAGCATTATGTCTGAACTAATACAAGGAATAGAAAACAAAGATCTAGAATAGATGATATCCAAGTTTAAAGACACAAATAATTTTCAAGCCTTACGTAAATTAGATACGTGCCTATTCTCTTTTTTTTAATATGAATGGGTTACTTTTGAGCTACCTCTGAGATGAAATTAAGCTCTACCATGCTTTCAAAAAAGTCTATCAATAAACCCTTCTTTTCCAATGGGGTCAAGGTGGAGTTGAAATATCTAGTCGCTAACCATTTCTAGTGATTTTTGAGTTTTATAAATGTCACCAAGTCCTTGAAATTCTTTTTCCTTATCATTCTAAAATTGGGGGCATAAATGTTAGAAAAAAATCATTCTTCTTTTGATGTTTTATTTTAGAAAATAATATCCAAATGGTTGGTGTTCTTGATAATTACTTCTCCTTATAGTTATTATATGTTCCATAGTGTTACAATTCTACCTAAGGCCCTTTTAGAGATTACACTGATGTGGTTGGACCTGCCCCATATTTTATTAATGCACTTTTTAAACATTTCTTGTAACATTTTTATTTCTTACAAGATAATAACCCAAGGCCCATTGTTTTTTATCATATTCTTAACCAACTTATGTTTTATGGGTTTTTTAACCCCCTTACATTCCAATAAATGAGTTAAAATATATTAATAGTGAAATGGAGTTTAAGGCTTCTTTGATTACCCTTGGCTATTTCACTAGTTTTTTCCTTCTTCCTAACTAGATGCTTTGGAGTCTTACCAGAATGCTTGGGTCCATGCCTAAACTTAATACTATTTTTACCATTTTTTGTTTTATCTTGGGTATAAATTTCTTCCTCATTTTTTGAATCTTGAGATGGGGTGACCATAGAACACTGACCTATTTACATTGGGGGGATTCTACTCTTTTTTCAATAACTCTACTTCCTTGAGTTTGGGTGTCTTCTAATTTCTCTAGATTAGATTCACTTCCCCAACTTAGGGTGTCTTCTTCCATTTTTGGACTAGATTCACATCCCAGATCTAGGGTGCCATCCACTATTTTTTCCAAGAACATGGGGATTTTTCTTAAGAGATAATCTAAAGGGATACATCTCACCAGTTTAATAAAAAGATATGCTCTTTAAGTCTAGTATAATTCACACATATTTATTATATCTAAGAGATTGTGCATGGTGGTTAGAATCTATTGAAGATATGATGGAATAGGGTCCCCACACTATTCCATGATATTTTTCTAGGGATAACCATCCTTGTATCAAGGGAGGCCACCACTTTTGGGCTGATGATAATGTTTTTCAATGTTGATATTATGATTCTAGCAAGGTTTAGGGTTAGATCTGTTAGTTATTTCAAAGGTTCCATCATAAGATTTCTCGGGTTTATCATTTTCTACTCTATTTTAGCACATTTACTAAGGCCGATTTTCTTATCTAGACTAGTTTTAGTGCTTATGGTGTTTCATAGATATTTGACAAATCTTTTGAGACATGGTTGAAAATGTTCCACTTATTATATATTAAATTCATATCTTCATATTTAATAGATTGAGACTAAAATCCACATTTATATTTTAGCATAATGGAATGGAGATGGGGTTTGTGTGTAGGAATGAATACCTGAAATCTAGATACCACCATTCTTATAGAAGATTTGGTGACCATGTCAATTATGATGGGTTGGCCAAGAGCCCTATCTATGTAAAAGATAACTTTAGGATCCTAGTATTCAGGTGAAATTTCTAGGAGTGATACTCATATGAGTATGTCTTCCATTTTTGGGCTACTCAAATTGGTACTAACTTTCCATCACCTTAGATAAACATTAGATTTTGACATAAACCAGGGCCCTTTCGTAATTATTCTAAAATATTCCTCTTGATTATTGAAGTTGATCATGAATAAATTATTGGCTAGGGATACCACCTCAACTTTTCATTTGGGTTTCCATTTGTGATTGGCCCACTTCTTGAGGGGGTCAATGTTAGGTCTGAAGCCATTCACTTTTTCTAAAATGGAAATTTATTGTACAAATTCTAATTTTTTTATAAGTGTGTCAAGGACATGTACCCAATACTTTTTATCTTAGAGATAAGGTTAAATATGAAATTCAAAAGAATATTGACCCTCCAGTCACTTTCCCAAAACCTTATTTATCAAGGATAATAATGGGGTATTTCAGCATAGAATAAAACCTTTTTATAGTGGGGACCTCTTTTTAGTTACCCAAATTGATGGGTCAATGCTATAAAATTATATTTTATTAAAGTTAGTTTTATTTTCATCCCATGATTCATTAAGACCTTCCCATGCATTCTCCTTTATGCCATTGACCCTAGTCTAGTTTTCATGCCCAATCTCAAATTCAACAAACTAGGAGTCTTATACCTTTTTTATGCCATCACTTTCATTATTGTCCTCCATCATGTTAGTCGACATTTTATTAAAATCATTGATATTTCTATCCATATGTATCAAAAAAATAACATCAATCTTACTATCTATTACCTTTTATTTTTTGAAATTAACATGAGTACAAATCAAAGGAAGGTTCACAAAATCAACTAGTTTGGAATGAAATATATCACATCCCCCAGTAGGGAACTTAGATATATTATACCTTGGTTTCATAATATGTAAATATATAAATAAATAAAGAGTTTTAGAAAACACACAAGTAGCTAGGGATAATTATGTATAAACAAGTAAGAAAAATGTAGATAAATGATATTCATACTATCAAGGGATAACCCTTAGCGAAAAAGAGAATTCAAATGAAGGTTACTTAATATAAACCATAGATAAAATGATGATTAAATATTGAATATGGGAACCAAAACTTGGAACGATTGTGTGATTAAAAGTAGGTTGACTAAAATGTACAAAATTGTAAAGAGAAACTATAATAATAATAATAATAATAATAATAATAATAATAATAATAATAATAATAATAATAATAATAATAATAATAAAAAAATGGGGTTTCATGAGATAAATTTGATCAAAATATAATAATATAAAGGCAATCATATTTTAAATGTTAAATTAATTAGAGAATTAAAATTATTGTAATAGACAAAGGGGATTCATAGATAAATACTTAAATTATAACCCACCTACGAGCTATTAGTGGTTTAAAGATACTGAAAAGTGGTCTATAAGTAGTCCTAAAGCAAGTTTATTAATAAAATTAGTGTATAAATATAGTTAAAACTAATATTATCAATTTTTGAAATACAAATATTATGTTAATCAATTTTAAAAGGTAAGAATTTATTTTGGTAGTAGATTTTTATTTTGGTCAGGTAGTGTCAAATCTTCATAAAAGTTGGTGAGAACCTTCATCTATTTATTACTATTATAAACCTATCATATTATGTAATTAATGTGTAAATATTAAATATTTTATTATCCTTTATATAGACCCTAATTCACTCTATACGATCTTCTAAGAGCATTAAAAATGGATGCAACTATGATGGGCCTAACTCAATTAGACCCATCTTCTTACAAAATTTGGAAATCATCACTAATATAATCTAGAAAGTAGTCCAATGTAATATGAATATCCTAACAATAATTTATATTCATGTAATTGAAGTAAATATTAAATTATACATGCCCTTCAATTATTATTTATTTTTCATATAATGGGTATGTACATTTTAATAAATGGTAGTGAGTAATAAAAGTAGAGTCTAACATGGGATTATAATTATAATCAATCCACAAATATCCTAAAATAATTGGAATGTTTTTTTTTTTTTTTTTTTTTTTTTTTTTTTTTTGGTGTGTGTGTGTGTGTGTGTAAATATAACTAATTATTGAATTTAATCTAATAACTCTTTTCACACAACCCACCAATTGAAATGGTGGGTAATATGATAAATAAGACACAAAAGATAAATAAATTTGGGGAATGGGCAAGAGACCCATAAAACATAAGCTATGAATATCGTATGGTAAATCTTGATCATTACAAAAATCATAGGGATTTGTTTTGATAACAACCAAGATATAAAATTTTATCTTGGAAAGCTAACTTAATATCCTAACAATAATATGTTTGACATATCGATAGCATCAAAAATCATGCCAAGAAACAAATGATTGGCATGTAATTATTTAAGCATTTTGAATTGCATGGTGGTATTATCATAGACCCAAATTGAAGTGAATTTTTTTTAATGAATACATAAAACAATAAAATGAAAATGTGTTCCAACACAAGTATAAAATGTTTAAATAAGAGCCTAATATGAATCGATGATCCATTTGCACAAAAACAAGCTAATACCATAATTTAGACTTTTAAAAATATTATGTTTATACACCATGGTCCCTTAGGCTATAAACTAATTTTAATTTCATCCTTTTAATAATCCATGTTGAATATAAGAGAAAGGATAACTCATCTACCACTCCATGCCATATGAGAATTGACCATTTTAAAAATCAAACCATACAAGGTTTGAAGAATAGTGAAATTGTCCAAGTCTCTTAACCATAAGATAAAAAAACTTCAAAAAATCATTAAAAATAATAATCATGAATTAGTTATATATATATATATATATATATATATATATATATAAGAAAAAAATATTAATATCATTTCCCATTATAGAAACTCAAAGTGTGGCAGAAATGCCTATGTTCCCTGCTGGCAAATGAAATCCAGCCATAACACTGAAACAGAAAGTAATAATAATAAAAAAATGTGATAAAGAAAGGAGTAAGGAAGATAACTAGTAAAATAGAAATTTCAATGACAAAATTAGAATTATGAACAATATAATCCTAGGTAATACAATTAGAAACATATAATTCTCCAAACTATAAAGATCACACTAACTAGACCATTCTAAGTATTGTTCTTATTTTTATCATGTATTGACACCACTTATCCATGTTTATAAATAGTTTTAATGGTAGGAATCATTAATATCAACCATTCCCATTATATTTTAGTACCTTAACCATAATAGAATCAATAGTACTAAAAATAAAATAAATAATCAAAAATGATAAAATCATATATAAACATTAGTCAAATAATGATAAGAACATGGAAAAAATATCTTATAATAGTAAATGATGATGTCATCATACAAATTTCATCATAACACTATCAAACATATTACATCAAATGTTTAATTGGTAAGTTTTATTACATCAATTATTTTTCACTTGTTTGATATTTAAGACAAGGGGTATGAAAATGAACATGTAACAACCTCCCCTCAATAATATGTCCTGTTGATTGTCTAAAAAAGTAAGGGTAATTTCTATGAAATATATCTTAATTTATATCAATATTTCACTAAATTAGTTCTACTAAACTAATACATATCAAACATACATATTCTAAATATTAATTTTGAAATAATTTAAAGTTTACAATGGTCCCAACTAAATTAATTTTCCAATCTTAACCTAGTTTTTTTATCTTGTTTAAAACACTAGTGGTGTCAAAAAAATAATTTATAGGGAATAAAATGTTCAATAAATCATAAATATAAGAGATAAGAAGAAGAGATAGTCTATAATCAACATGGATTATCTTCTCTATAATATCAAATGGTCCCACAAAATGAAGAGTAAGTTTGGATGCCTTTCTAAGGATGACCTAAAGGAACACCTTATCCATTATATAAAATTATCTAGTAATGTTTTTAGGATATACATAACCTTTTTGTTCTCCATATGATTATTTAAATTTTTTGTAATTATCATAATCTAATAATATTATTATTGCAACTTTTCATGATTTGTTATTATTATGTTTTTGAAACCATCCAAACCAAGAGGAATATAACACTTATCTATTTAAAAAGCCTTTAATCGAGTCATATTTAGTATATGAATACTCTAATAAATGTATAAAATATTTTTTTGATTTATTTTCTAATCCATGACATACATTTGTAGAATGTATTAAGTTATTTTTTTAACCCTATTTATCTACCCATATTCTTCAAGATGGTAAGAAGAAGTTTAATCTTGTTCAAAATCATATTTTCATGGATATCAAAAACATTGATGTGAAAATATTATCCTTGTCTGAAATGATTATTTCAAGGGCACTGTGAAGACAAATAACTTACTTGACAATCTTGACGTAAAAATAAGAAACTCATTAATAAGGTTTTTAGTAATTAAGTGAGATACCTTGGTTAGTTTTTTGACTAATAAAATAACTAATTACTCTTATTTCATAATTTTGGAAACCCAAAGTTTAAATCCATAAAAATAATTGCTTGTTTATTCTCTAGGACATCATTAGGATAAAATTATCCTCTAAGGTCATAAAGTCAGATACTTTGGTTAGTTTTTCAACTATTAAAATGATTAATGACTCCTATTGCATGATTTATACAACCTAAAATTTAAATCCATGTAAATAGTTACCCACTTTATATCTAGGACATCATGACGATATAATCATCTTCCAAGGTCATATTTTTCTTCTTTTACTCTTTTCTACTTAAGAAACTTTAAAAATAAGTGTGATGCATATTATTTCATGTTCAACCATAAATAAAATTAAGTTCATAACTTATCTTGATGACCCCAAGATGTGAAAAATGAAGATCCATATGTATTTAATCAAAAACATTTTTTTATTTTTTTGAAAGATCGTATAAATATCTTCATTAAAATGTTATAAATATATATAGTACTCAAAACACTTCCTTTTAAGAATAATTATTATCAACTCCAAGCCCATTTTTATATAATTCATTACTATGTTATTTATCTAACACTAAATATTTAAAATATAAATTAAATCAATATATCACAACCAAATACTTATGCCATATGAGAGCATTGACTATCCAATTATTTTTTCCATTGACATAAGAAATGGTTATTTCATAATTACTAAATAATTCTAAAAATCTAACATGTCAATCATTCAAGTTGTCTTGAGTATAGATATTTTTGAGGCACCTATGATTAAATATTAGTTTAATGTCTTACTTGAGAGGATTCATCTACATATTGAGCACATGGACCATCATTGTTAATTATAGATAGTGAGTAGTATAATTATTTACATACTTTTATAACCTATGTGATTCATAAGTTATATCTTGGTCATCTTGGGTCAACACTCCTCCTGATCCATTTAGTGAGTAATTATTCTAGATATAAAAATTTCCATTTATATGTGTACCATTAAAATAGGATTAGAATTAAAAAACTATTTAATCTTTGTAAAATTTTTTTCAAACTTATATTAAAATAGATAATTTATTTTTCATTAGAGAGGTGTTATGGGATTTTCAAATCTATATAAGTTTTATAAAAAAGGGTAAATTACCTTTTAATCCCCATCAAACATTTTGGGTGTATACCACTCTTTGATTACCTTGGTCTCAAATTGATTAATTATAATTAAATCACTTTATATTATATATCTCACATAGTGAATATTATCTTACTAAAATGAACAGTTTGAAATATTTCCAAATAGATTTTTATGCCTCAACTTTTATAAAAAAATAAGCATAAACAATGTTCATATTCTTATCCATTTTGATAGTAGATCAGTATATCATCCAAAAATACCAAGATGAAATTATTGAAATAATCTCAAAATATGTTATCTATATGTTCATAAATGCAATGTGAACAGTTTTCAAACCAAATGGAATTATTGTGAACCATAATAATTATACCAATTTCAAGATATAGTCTTGTGAGCATATTTTCTATTAATTTGTAATTCATGGTATCCTACACAAATATTTATCATAGAAAACATAGTTTCCCCCTTTTACATGATCAAATTAATCATTGATCCTAGGAAATAGATACAAGTTTTACATAGTGAATTATTTTGTGGTTATAAATGTACAAATATTAATATTAAACCTTATTTTCAATACATACAATTATTTATCCCTAAGGAGACACACTTGACTAAATTAGTGCTTTACATAGAACTTATTTCCATTAAAATTTATTTCATAAAGATTGATTTATTTATACAATGTGATACCTTAAATTTTGGAGAAAATAATGCAATGATGTTAATCGATATTTTAAATTCCCAAATTGAAGGTAACCCTATATTTTATTCATGGAAAATGTCTTTGAATTATTGAAAAAATGGATAATATTTCACACATACCTTCTTATCCTTGGTATATTCTTTCAATAAAATTGAAATAAGATAGTATATATTCTTTATAGATTTATTAATATGCAATGCAAATATTACCCTTTGAGTAATGGGTGTTTCATTCCTTAAAAACCCACTATATTTATAACATTATCCAAGTAGTGAATTTTCTTTTACAAATAACTTAAAATGGATTGATTGACCTATGAATAGTCCCTCTCAAGGATAATGTAAAAGTACTTATTGGCTCCCACATATAAAACATGACATTATAGTAAGGATTCTAGAGGTTTTGGTGTGTGGTAAGAAGATGAGCAGAGTTCATGTTAAATATAGGATTGAAAGTTATAAATGGAATGAGTGGCCCAAGAATATCCAAATTGCTCACAAAGATTTTGAAACACTTTAATATTGTTTAAAGTGAAATCTAATTTATATATAGAGCAAGGAAGTAGTTCCCAAGTGGGTTT